>CAUYSK010043640.1:0-44149 GCA_963575035.1 Avahi laniger | reverse complement strand
AATATATAGAAAAAATTAGCCGGGCATGGTGGCGCATGCCTATAGTCCCAGCTACTCGGGAGGCTGAGGCAGAAGGATCGCTTGAGCCCAGGAGTTTGAGGTTGCTGTGAGCTAGGCTGACGCCACGGCACTCTAGCCCGGGCAACAAAGTGAGACTCTGTCTCAAAAAAAAAAAAAAAAAAAAAAGAATTAATCCAGCTTCTACCTTACTGAATGGCTCTCTAATTTACATTCATTGTCAAATTTCAAAGGTGCTAAATTTCTTATATAATCCAGGGACAAAATAAAAGACAGCCTGTACAACTTCCATCACAGCACTTATTACTCATCTACTACTCATCTATCTACTTAGATAGACTATATACTCTCTAAGGGTAGGGACCACTCTGAGGTACTCACCATTGTTTCTGAACTTAACAGAAAATGTGTTATATATTCAATAATCATATGTTGAATGAATAATGTTCATATTTTATCATATTTATGTAAAATATGTTCTATTTTATCAGAACCTAACACAGTCCTTTTGAGTTCTTTCAATAGATTTTTGCACTTTTTTCTCCTAATGAATTCTGCAATTTGATGTAGCTAACAAAAAATTCGTAATTCATTTAACAATTGCAACAACCTTCTGAGTTAGGTCCTGTTATTTATCTCTCATACAATAATGGTAGTTACTGTGCAAAAAATGACCACATTCTGAATAGTAAATTACTTTCAAAAGAAAAGATTGAATAGCCCCTACACAAAAGTTAATTTTAATTCTGTGAGTCCATACTTAGAGGACATTTGCCTTCTAATATTAACTTCATAGTGCAGATTTGTATTCCCATAACACTTCACTTAAGTATCACTGTTTTATGTCAGATAGTGATAGTGATGGACCTTAAACCTTTCACCTGTATTAGTTTTCTATATTGCATTAACCAATTACCATAAAGTTCGTGGCTGAAAAGAAGGCAAATTTATTCTCTAACAATTTTGGGGGTTCTGGATCAATTCTCCAACAGTTCTGGACCAAAATGTCACTTAATTTTATCGATCTTTCAATAAGAAAATAATTGGAAGGGTCATGTGGTTGACTGAAATAATGACTCCCAAAGATGTCTACATCCTAATTCCCAGAACCCAAGAATATCTTGCCTTACATGGAAAATGGGACTTTCCATATACCCACTACGTGATTAAGGCTCTTGAAATGAGGATATTATCATGGATGATGTGGGTGGGTCCAATGTAATCACAAGTGTCCTTAGAAGAGGGAGGGAGGAGGGTCATGAAAAGATGGTATGAGAACATAGCAGAGAAAGAAAGAGAAATTGGACAATGCTACAGTGCTGGCTTTGAAAATGAAGGCTGGGACCGTGAGCCAAGGAGCACAGGTGGCCTCTAGGAGCTAGGAAAGGCGAAGAAATAGATTATCCTTTAGAGCCTCCAGAAACCATAGCTCTGCTGACTTTTTGATTTTAGGACTTCTAACCTCCAGAATTATAAGGCAATAAATTTGCCTTGTTTTCAGCAATGAAGTTTGTGGTAATTGGTTAATGCAATTATAGAAAACTAATACAGGTAATGTAACATAGAAATAGACAGGTAAGAACTTACATTTTAATTTTGGGGGTCAATTTTTTGTACTTCTTTTGAGTTCATGCAAAAGATATGCTGCTTCATTCTATTTTGCAAGGAAAGGAATTAATATTATATTCATAAGCCTACATTAAAATCATCCTGCTTCTAATAGAAACCTAAGTCCTAAAATCAGCTTTATGTCATAAATGTCATATTTTTATTGAGCACATAAAATATTTTTATAAATTAGGTCAATAAATATTAAGGATGATGGATTAATAGCTTGCATAAGTTAGGTATAACATCTGTATTCTTATTAACTTAATATTAAACAAATAATTTCAGGCTTTCAGTGGTGTGCTCATCTATATGCCAATGGTAGGAACACTTATAGAACTGGCTAGAACCTTGGGAGGATTTCCTGACACACTAAGTACTATTAACATACAAGTCTTTGAATAAATGTTAAGTACTAGGGTCACTCCTGCAGATTCTCTCTACCCTTGTGAGGAAGAGATTGAGTTGACTTTTTGTCTGGTTTTCGCTATGACCATGACATTAAAAATAAAAAGGCATGAGATTTCTCCTAGATCTAAGCAAGTAAATCTTTGAAGAAGCTTAGATACACATAGACATTCTGATAGCCCCACCTCCTAATCTGGAGCTGAAACAAAGGAATGTACCAGTCTTCTCTGATAGTTCTTCTACAGCGGAGGGCGCAACATGCACTGATTACTATAGCTGCAAGTTTTTAATGATGATTATGTGTTTTTATTTTATGAAGACATTTAAAAAGAGAAGTAACATAAAAACACTTATGTAATTGCTATCTGAAAGTAATACATATCATTTTGTAATATTTGCCTCGGAACTCACATTTTTAAAAATTAATAAAATACAAGAAATTAAGTTGAAGCTACTTAAATATTCCCTCTAAATTCCGTTTTCCATATATTTCCCCCCAAAATTAATATAATTAATTTAGTGTGTAGCCAATACATTTTTAAAATTTTTTGACAAAGACAATATAATGTGTGTGTTTTTTAATTGACATAATTGGCATCAGACACAAGGTAGTATGAGGTTGCTTTCTCCACATACACTGTTGTGTTTGAAATCTACACTTAGACTTAGTTCATTCATTTGAACTGTTCTGTAGAAGTCGACAGGTATATATGAAATATATTTATATACATCCCTTTTGGATCGACATTTAGGTTGCTTCCATTTTTTTGCATTTACAAATGGTTGCATGGAACATATTTGTATATTTCTCCTTAGACACACATGTGAGCATTTCTCTTGGATAGTCATGCGGTGGTGGAATGGCTGGGTAAAGGGAAAAATATTTTCAACTTTACTAGCTGTTGTGAAATTCCTCTTCCAAAAAGGGAATAATGCCGCTTTTCACTCACACCAACAGAGCATGAGTGTTCCCATTTCCTGACATCTTCACAATATTCTGTACTAGACGTTTTCATTGTGACAGCCTAATAAAAGGTAACATTTTCTCTCTTTTTTTTTTTTTGTTTTAAGAGATGGGGCCTCCCTATGTCGCCCAGGCTGGAGTGCATAGGCCCGATCACAGCTCACTGCAGCCTTGAATTCCTGGGCTCGAGGAGTCCTCCTGTCTCAGCTTCCCAAGTAGTTGGGACTACAAGCCTGGCTTCACTGAATTTTTTTGTGTTTTTTGTTGTTGTTGTTTGTTTGTTTGTTTGTTTTTTTAACGAGACAAGGTTGCCCAGGCTGGAGTGCAGTGGCACGATCAATCTTGAATCTCACTGCAATCTTGAACTAGGCTCAAGCAATCTTCCTATCTCAGCCTCCTGAGTAGCTGGGACTACAGGCAGGCACCAGCATGCCTGGCTAATCTTTTTATATTTTTGTGGAGATAGGGTCTCACTGTGTTGCCCAGGCTGGTCTGGAATTCCTGTCCTCAAGTGATCCTCCCACCTCAGCCTCCCAAAGTGCTGGAATTACAGGCATGAGCCACCATGCCCAGCCCATTGTGATTTTCAAAATCATATTATCTGGGTATAATTTACATATGGTATAATTACCAAATTTTATAAAGCACAATTCAGTGAGTATTGACAAAAATATACAGTTGTGTAAGCACCACCACAATCAAGACATAAAATAGTCCCATCATCTCAATCTCCAACTGCACCCACCAGTCCTTGAAACCAATGATCTTATTTGTGTCCCTTTAATTTGGCCTTTTCCAAAATATCATATAAATGAAGTCACACAGTATATAACCTTTTGAGAGTCATTTATATTGTTGCAAATATCAGTAGTTCATTCCTTTTGATTGCTGAGTAGAATTCATGGTACAGGTGAACCACATTTTTTGTTTCACTGTGATTTTCATTTGCCCTGATTATTCATAAGGTTGAATATCTTAGCGTATATTTTTAGCCATTTGAACTTCTTTTCTCTGAAATGTGTTCTCTCCCTTTGCTCATTTTTCCATTGTGTATTTTTTTCTTATAATTTGAAAAATATTCTATTGTTCTTTTTGTCATACTCTGTGTAACTAGTAGGCCATATCATTTCACATAAATTTGAAAGTGAATATCC
This sequence comes from Avahi laniger, assembly GCA_963575035.1. NCBI lineage: Eukaryota > Metazoa > Chordata > Mammalia > Primates > Indriidae > Avahi > Avahi laniger. The sequence goes on along the minus strand of CAUYSK010043640.1, from coordinate 39,997 downwards.
AAAAGCCTAAACTTCAACTTTCCTGGAAAAATAACACATTTAGCAGCATTTGACATCATTAATATACATTCGAAAACTTAGGGCAGCAATTTGGGCTGAAGTCAACATAATTTATTTTCTATTCAATGAACCTTTAAACGGTTCCTTCCTCGAAAAAGAGGAGACGGATAACATCTTCACTACTTATTTAGGGAAACATCAGTACAATACATGAAAATATGTAGCAAGGAAAAAGGTATCCAAAATCCATTTGATATAATTATCACGCCATTTCAATCAACACATATCATGCTTATGATTAATAATTGAATGGAAAATGTCTTTCATCTTCTGTATCTAACACATAACTGCTGTAAGAATTAATGAGCAGGTTCTGTCAGTGCAGAAAGCATTCAGGAATGCTTTCTGCAAGAACACAACTTCATCTAGACCAGAAGCTTCCTAAATGTTACCCACCCCAGCCCTGAGCCCTCCCACCCACTCACTTTGCTACTAAGCAGCCTGGAAACACGCATATTAAACTTTGTCATCTCACACCTGCTTAATCTTTGGTTGTTTTTATGGAGGGTTTCTGTGTGCAGGGGTTGTGGGTTATAATTTACAACAGCCCCCAAAGCACCCATATCATCTTAATAGACGTACAGTAAATAAAACAGTAACACAGCCTTGCTTATAAAAAAAATTCCTTTTCTCACGTCCTAGTTCAAGTCTAAGCTGTTCTCGTCTCCCCTGTGGAATACCAATTGGTCTCACTCTCTCCGCGGCAATCTGCTCTTCATGTAACAGCCAGGATTTTTTTGTTTTGTAGCAAACATGAATCACATCAACTAGCTTTACTGCTTGAATTCCTTTGAAGTTTCCCTATTGCGAGTAAATCCATATTGTCGTCCATGACCTACACGGTCTTACGTGATCTGCCCTCAGCTGACCTTGTGCCAGCCGGTCTCTCCCACGCTCACCGCACCGCAGGTTCCAGCCTTCTGTTCCTTCCAGACCGGGCCAGATCCGATCCCTCCACACCGGCTCTCTGCTCGCTGCCCCTCTGCCTGGGACTGCACTCCTCTGGCTCTTTTTCTGTTTGCCTTCTTCCCTTTCTGGCTCCGCTTGAAAGGCAGTTTCTCAGAGAGCCCTTTCTAAAGTGAGTTCCTCCTCCCAATTTTTTGTATCACAGTCCTTTGTTTCTTTCCTGTAATGATTTTATGTGTTTACTTATTTATTGGTTAAGATTCTTAGCAATGGTAACTCTGGGAGGGCAGGGAATTTGTCTTCATCACAATGCTTAGCACAGTCTCTGGGATTTATGCATAGCTCGATAAATATTTGATGAATGAATGAATGAATGAATGACTTCTTAGAATCAGAGCTACACACAGGCACACACACACACACAGACACACACACTTTCCCTTGGAGACTGGTTCTTCTCGCCTGTCTTATATCTGGTAGCACAGCTACAGCCCCATGGGGAAATTTTTGATATTGTTCTTTCCCGGCAAGAATCTGGTCAAACCAAATTATTCAGGAGTTGCACAGAAGGTAATTTTTTCCCCAATGCACACCGGACTGTGGGGGAGCGGAGGAAGTGGGAATCAAGCTACTGCAAATTTCCTTTCTCTGCAGACTTTTAAACTGCTAATCAGCACAACAGCTTGTAGCAGATTGAGCACAAAAGGTTGCTGAAATTGCACATAACTAATTCCAGGTGATTTAATATTTTACATTGCTCTAGTGAAAATATTGACAAAGAAGAAGAATATGATCTAGAGTCTTTCTGCACTGCTGAATTCAGTGTTCGCTTTTGAGCCTCCATGAAGGCATTTCCATAAACCAACATTACTTAAGAAAGTTTGGGTGTGGCATCCGAAAACCACTGCCGATTGGGGAAATCGTAGCTCCCTGGGTGTGATTGGCCATATTTAGCAGCCCTTTCCTAAAAATGCATGGTCCACTTTATTCCTGCAGAGGAAATAAGTCTACCAAATATAATGCCAATACCCATGGATGGTTAGCAGTGAGGAGAAATATGAAGATCAGATACTTCTAGTAAACCCACATCTTACTCAAGGCATCTGTAAGCACAAACTCTTCTGTTTTTACATAGACAGGTTTAGTCTAGAGTTGACACTCCCTAGTGTTCAGAGGCTATTCTTTCATTCATAAGAGCATCCTGGTCCATTGCTTAAGAATTAACTCTCATTAGCTTCATGAAAGAGAATATTCACTTTAATTCTTCCCCTGACCGCATTAAAAAAAGATACATAACAGTGAAGAGAATTTTTCAATTGTCATATAGAAAGGTCAAATTTGAAATTATGGGACATCAAAAAGGGAAAAAAACTGTAATATTTATAATTATTTTGTTAAATACTCTTGAAGATATAATCTCACCATTATTGAGCCAGAATTTCAAATACATGTAAGATTGTTTCCCCCATAGTACTTCAATTTAAAACCGTACCATCAATATGTCAATTTTTAAATGCTGTATGATTAGCTTTATCCCTCTTCAGATACTGTATTTTTGCACATCATTTTGTGTTTACATGTTTTGCTATATTTTTGGCAGCTAGGTCTCAGATCCTATATTCCTACACTTAAAACATTTTTAAAGATACATATTCTTACTCAGAACATTCATTATGCCAATTTCCAAAGGTTTAAGCTGGTACTTGACAAATTTGAAGAAACTGACTGATTTATGGAGCCAGTCAATAAAACATTAGTGGAAATGCTGAGAGTGAAAAAAAAAATCAGGAATCATACAATGTCAAACTCAGAAATAAATTTCACTATCGAATCATTCAATAGACAGCAATGCAACTTTTTTAAACCTCAGGATGTAAAGATTTTGAGAGAGATGCTTCAGTTTTATAATTAATCACCTAGTATGTGGCCTAGAAATAGGTGCCACTCTTTGTTGTTAATAAACGACAATTTTTATTACACAAATCCACAACAATTTTTAAAATTTTGTTTCTAATTGACACATAATAATTGTACCCACCGATGGGGGAGAGCATGAAGTTTCCATACATGTGTACATTGTGTAACGATCAAATCACGGTATTTAGCACATCCATCACCTCCAACAGTTATCATTTTTTTGTGTTGAGAACATTCAGGATCCTCTCTTCTAGTTATTTTGAAATATAAACTATAATATTCTTTGCTATAGTTACCTTATTGTTCTATAGAATGCCAGGACTTATTTCCCCTGCTTAACTGTAATTTTCTACCATTGGCCAATCTCTCCCTATTCTTCGCTCCCTCCCACCCTCTGGTAACCACTATTCTACTCGGTACTTCTATCAGATCAGCTTTTTAGACTTTACAAATAAATGATATCATGGGGGTATTTGTCTTTCTGTGCCTTGCTTATTTCACTTAGCATAATGTCTTCCAGATTCATCTATGTTGCCACAGATGACAGGATTCTATTCTTTTTTATGGCTGAGTAGTATTCCATTGTATGTATCTACCACCTTTTCTTTACCTATTCGTGTGATGATGGAGACTTAGTTTGATTCCACATCTTTGCTATTGTAAATAATGCTGCAATCAACATGGGAGTGCAGCTATCTCTTTGACATTCTAGTTCAGGTTTTACTTTGCTAACAAATGCTTTATAAGAAAGCATAGCCTAAGAGAACGGATTTAACACACGTGATGTAATGAAGATTTGCAAAAGAGAAGCTATGTATGTGTATGTGCATTATGCATATACATTCTCAAATTTATAGTCTCTAAATTATGCCTTGTCACTGTTATTAGGTGCACATAATTAATCTTTGCAAGGAGTAATTGCAGAAGACAGAGTTAGACTATTTCACATAGTTGCATCTATTGCTTTATAAATCCACGTAACACAAGTGCTTCTTCCTATTGAACTTTGAATAAGTTATATTTTCTGTGTTTGCAGACACAAGTGAAAAATCCCCAGCACTCATAGACAAGGATGCATTGCACAAAGTGCTATCAGAAGCAAGGCCATCTGCTACTAATCAGTACTGTGAGTATTAATGCCCATACCTTTCTCAAAACTGAAATTACTTACAACTGTAAATATAGTTAAAATGCAATGAATAAAAATGATTCAATGAATCAATAAAGTCAGCATTGCCATGGCCAATAAGAAAATAATATTGATAATGCAGCACATAGCATCAATGTCTCTTAAAAATGTGCAAAATATTTTCATTTAAAAAAGATAAGAAGATTACACAAATATAAACAAGACTTAAGAGAATCTTGATACTCCATAGTCACCCTAATATTTGAAGTCCTTAGCAGTATTTTCCTTCTTTTTTCATTTCACCTGCATATTATGTCTAAAGAATAGGCACAGAAGAGCCTTATTTGAGTTTCTAGGACTGGAAACCAGGCCCTAGACGGGGTCAGAGGACAGTTAGCAGTACTCTGAAATGTAGACGAGAAATTAACCCAGCTGAAAAACACGGAAGGTGCTGTGTTTTCACGCTGACTTCCTCATCATCTCAGAATTTAAAAGCACCTCAATAGGTCATTGACACCAAACATCCCTATGATGACTCTGGATACCCACACCCTCGACCTCTCTGCCAACCAATCAAGCAAGCATTAGGTTGGCTCCCCAAATATAGCTGCAGTGAAGGTATCCATTTCCACCTATGTTTGGCTTTCTCTAACCTGACTCCAAATTAGGGCGGGCTCTTGTTTTATAATATATGGGAAAATCTCTCAGAACTCGAGAAAGGTATTCACATCACATTTTATCCAATCTGAAGTTTTTCTCAAATGGCACCAGACTACACTATGATAAATATTATTAAAAATTAAATTCAGGCTTAAACATTTTATTTTGTTTCAGAGAAATACCCATTGCAATGGTATTAGGTCTCGGCCTTTCAGATTCTACCTCTTCCTTAATAAATTTGTTTGTGTGTGATGGGGTCTGGTTCTGTTGCCCAGGCATGATCATACTTCAACTCAGCTTTGAACTCTTGGGCTCAAGTGATCCTCCTGCCTCAGCCTCCCAGTAGCTTAGACTACAGGCATGTGCCACCACACCCAGCTAATTTATTATTATTATTTTTTGTAGAGACAGGGTCTGTTGCCCAGGCTGGTTGCAAATTCCTGCCATCGAGCGATCTTCCCGGCCTTGGTCTCCCGACATGCTGATTACAGGTGTGAGCCACCACATCCGGCCCCTAATAACTTTTAATGGTGCACCAGCTGGAAGTAATATTTCTCTATTATGATCTCCCGTAGTACATTATCTATATGTTCTTAATGCTCATCTTCTATTTTGGATTATACTTGAATGCATGTCCCAGCTCTTTAATTAGACTGAAGGTTCACAACATTCTTGAGGTGTCAGACCCCCATAAAATGTGTATAGGTCCATATTTATAATATTTTATGAACATATATTTAGTAGTAACTGTAGGCATCTTCAGGCCAGCAACTGTGTCTAATTCATCTTGGAATGCATCTATCCGGCAGAGTGATTTTCATATAAGCAGGAAGTTCACCAATTTTCATTTAATGATTAAATACAGGAATACAATAGGAAAGAGAGAGGAGGAGTGTGATGAATTTTCTTAGGGGTGTTTTTACCCTCCTTGAGTTGGGCAGGACCTGCTTAAGCAGTATTGTCAGTCCTGGGATGATCTTAGGATGTGCTTTGGGTAGGACACAAGTGAACAAACACATCATGGGATCCGCATCTCCTGTTAATTCTCTTTCAATCCCTTTGATTATAAAACCCTAGAAGTCTCAGGTGGGTGCTAATAGTACATTAATAGCAATTTAACTTTAGTAATCTCCCTACTTTATAAAGAGAGAGCAGGACTCAAGCCCAGAACCTTTGGCAGGCAACAGCATCTGGCTAGCCTGTAATGACCTCGGGTTGCTTTCATCGTATTAACGTTTGCAGTTACCTTTCATTGTTTGCCACTGACACTAGCGTTTCATTTATAGCAGTGAAATAAAACCTCCGTTTTAAGTCAGTGCATTATTTTATAATGAGCCAGGGAAATTTTTAAGTAAATTATAGTAGGTAGCACAAAGATATGACACAAGTAGCAAAGATGGTGCGTTTACCGGAGTATCGTCCTAGCAAATTGGAAATTATCGAGTGATTGGCTGTTTTGAAAAGAAAAGACGGCAAGAAATCTGTGTGAAAAGACAGGAGCTGTGAGGAGACAGAAGCAGAGAGCTGCTGAGAGGAAGGAGAGGGTCTCTAAGGATACAGGGACACAGAGGGGAATAATGAAGGCTGAGTCCGGCTGCAAGTGGAAACCAAGTGTGACAGTTCCTTGGCCTGCAAAGCAGTGGGAAGCCAGGGGAAATTTTCAGGAAGTAAGTGACATCACGGTCAAAGTGACAAGCGAGAAAGGGGATTTTAACAGTGACATTTAGGCCCCAGTGGAGAAGAATGACTATAAAAGGCAGAAATCCAATGAGGAAAAGGTTGCAGTGGTCTAGTGATTGGAGGACTGAACAAGGAATTTTCCGGAATGGCTGGTGAAGAAATAAATCTCAGCGTATTAGGAGAAAGTTGAAGCTGGCTTTGTAGTAGTTTAAAAGTAGAGGAAGGACATACACAGAGGCCCGGAAATGGCAACTTGCTAAAGCAAGACTGGTGTAAAGATGCTCTCTGTTACAGGAAAAATGGATTGTGCTCTATCGAGAGAGACTGTGAAAAAGTCTGAGAATTGCTTGGATCCTTGTAGCCCCAAAATTTTTTTAAAAAAATACAAACTTACTGTAGAAACTTCAGTTTTCTACCACTCTTCTTTCTCATCTGGTTCTCACCACCAGCCTCTACCATTCATTACATTTTTTTTTTCCTGAAATCTAAGAGAGCAGAATTTAACATTTATAAAGCTTTAGGTTATATCATCTAAAAATAAAATTTGTTCAGCTAATTTGCATTTTCTGAATACAGAAACCTTTTATCAGTGGCTGGTTGATTCCTCGGTGGAACAATTTAAGGTGAAATCAGACACCCTGGGTCCCAGTTCCACTCCCACACGGATTAGTTCCATGAGCTCCACCGAGAATCTCTGAACAGGACCAATACCTATTTTGTTTACACAGCTAGTTGTTACAAGTATTAAATTAAACGATATATACATATGGTGTCGTCAGTGCAAACACAATTTACCACATTACCAATATAGAATTGAATTCACCATAGCGTAGCATTTTACGATTGTGCATATTGTGTTTTACCTGTTGGAAGTGTTTTTAAAATATGAAAAATATAGTGCAATACTCCATAAGTGCTTTTTGGCAAGACTGCAGGGGGAAAAGATCTACTCGCATTTATTAGAAGGGTGGGATAATGCTTCAGAGGCGTAAGAATGATCGCACATGCATGGTTCCCAAGCGTGAGAGAAAAGTGACATGGACTCAGATGGAAGAATGCAGTGGCAGGATTTGTGAAAATATTGGAGAGGCAGCAATGAGAACACACATTGAACCCATATCAGGCCTAATAGCAGTTCATTCTTCATTATTTTTCAGAGAATTTCGAGAGGAAGAAATAGTCCAAGAAAGCTCCCCTGTCGTATCTTCTCGAACTGCCTCTTGCTCTGTGCTCGCATATCACTGCGGGAAGATGTAAGAAGGATGTTGGGACTGGCCACCCCTTAGTCGTCTTTGCTTCTGAGAGTTACAGGCAACGGAGTGCTGCAGCCGAATGCATCACCATCATTTCAGGGCAAAAAGCCTACTTCCTTTTTCATTTGTGGCTGTAATAGCCAAATAGAAGGAAATGCAGAAGCTCTTTTCTCTCCCTCCTCAAGCCTGGTCCCGTGAGAAATCTAAGTAGTCAATTCCGTGTTTCCTGACATTTGGATTTCACCAGGGTCCTTCTGGCTCTGCCGAGGTATTCCTTTTCTCTTAAACTCAAGACACTTCCAAGATAAGTGGAGAAGAGGAAGGATAAATCTAAATGGATCAGAGGAGAAAGGCTGCAGAAAAGCCCATTTTGCTCAGGAATCTCAGCCAACAGTGTTCTCAGCCAACTTGACGCCTCCTTCCTCTCATTTCTATTCTCTCTCTGGACAAAACCACGGGCACTTCAGGCAAGCCAAAGTTCACTCTTATGTCACTCTTCTTTCTCAAAGTCATGTGGGCTTAAGATATCTAGGAAGTGTGGGGGTTGGAGGAGAGGAGGAATCCCTTGGAACAAAGGGATTTTCTACTGTTCCATGTATTTTCCCACTTTCTAACCAATCACATGGTGAGTAAATGGAATATCACAATGGGTTTAATCATTCTGTTAATTAGCATGTCTTTCTTCCCATTTCTTCCTATCCTGTCCACTAGAATCTCCCAGCAAGGTGACTGGATGAGACTTCCCCTTGAATCTGAACTGTCCCAGGACCAACCTCTAAGAGAACTGTCAATACAGTTGGAATCTTGGAGCCCTGAGCCATCATGTAGAAAGTCCAATGACATTGCTGGAAAGACCAGTGGAGAGGCCTTGTGATTACCCGAAAAGAAAGAGGGGCCCAGCTGAGCTCAGGCCTCCTTGTCACTGCACCACTCATGTGAGGGGAGCCATCCTGGGGCCACCAGCCCATCCCAGCCACCCTCTGAACACCACTGCATGACCATAGTTGTCACCAATGGGGCAGAAAAAATAACCCAGCTCAGCCCTGCCTGAATTCCTGACCCACAAAATCATGAGATTTTATAAAATTGTTATCGCTTGAAGTTATTGTTTGAGTTATGAGTTAGTTTGTCATGAAACAATAGATAGTACATTTTATATAAATTGTTACTTGGACACATTTCAGAATCATTTTTCATCATTTCTCCTCTTAGCTACACACAAGGCTCCAGGTACTTCTCTTTCCAATAACGAGCAGCTTGTATATATCCCCACCAATACCCCAAGAATCTCACATGCAAAACACATATCTACCGAGGTCTGAAATAGTCTTAAACCATATGGTGAATTCCCCATACACAATTAAACAAAACAAATGATGACAATAGCACGAGAGCAACTTTAGAAATCAATGGAATGGTGATAGTATTTACAAAGCACAATCTCCCTAACTGATAGGAATAAAAAATATGCTCTGTGGTGAACAAACCTGCAATGGGCAACACAAAATCCTACCTGCAAACAACAGCACCAAACTGGGATAATGATTAGTGCGTTGCTTTTAAAAACAGACCCTTTAAAATGTTCTGGGTTCTATTGGGGATTTGCATTATATTTAACATCCTTAAATAGCTATATCACTAGGAAAGAGGGGGTACCACATGATTTTCAGATAAATGATCTGTGCTCCTATAAGTGATATGCCAAAATTTATTCTTTATTTTAAATTATTTTGTACTTTCTTAAAGATTCAGGACCACCCATTTAAGCATTTGAGTGTCTTTTTGTAGTCTTCCTATTCCCCTCTCTTGCTGAAGAGATATTAGCTGTAACTTCTTTTGTGTGTGAATGGATCTGCAATATTTCCCTCATCTCCTCCAACTTGCAGTTTATACTTCATCATCCACTGAAATAAAACAGACAATTATGCTTATTAGAATGATTCTAAATTAAGAGTAAATTTTCACTGAGTGAAGAATGCCTTTCAATAATAAAATGCTCACATTTTAGTGAATTTTTGCAGAGATATTTAGCTTGCTATGAGGCCTCCTTTGTTCAACTTGTGGATATTAGTCTAGCATTTAAATATTAGAGGTAGCTGATGATAAGCTGGGACACATATCATTACAGTCATTGATTTCTTGTACATTTTTTACTTTTATTTGCAGTAGTACAACAGCATCAGAGAAAAATGAGTATCGTTTGGCAAGATGTGTGAAATATTTAAGCTATCTTGTACCATTTGATATTTTGGGACATCTACACAGGTCAAAATAAATTGGGATTCAAGGGATTTAACATCGTGCATTGATTACAGTAATTTACAAATTAAAAAAACTAGTCTGTATAATTCGAGGCCCCCAATTTTACTTCCTAATATTTGTGGACTGGGGGCAACTGCATAATTATCGTAGCTTTTCCCTTCAGTTTTAGTAGTGAGTTATAAACAAGGCACAACCTCCCCCGACACTCATGCACATACACACATAAAACCACCCAAAGAAATCCCTTTCATTCCTGATACCAGTATCGAACAAGCAAAAAAGACACTGAAATCCAACCTTCAAAGATAATAAACTGCAATGTAAATCTGGTTGAATAAAAGCCTAAAACTGGACCTTCCCTTTCCTTCATCATGTCCAGAAACAAAAGTGTAGCCCAACTAATCTCCTGCGGAGGAGATGGTCTAGCTTTCTGTAGAGACAATCAAAGGACCCAAACCCAGTATTTCAATGAACTTGGGAAATGATGACACATACCTTCCTGTCCCTCCTCACCAGATCTGAATTTGGAGGGGCAAGGAAGTAGAATGCATGCTTAATTGAGGCAGTAAATACTAGGCTGCAGCAGATTGTTTTACTGTTAAATACAGCAATGGGTTTTTAATGACTGTTATCCAAAATTACACTGGAGAAAAATGGTTTATTGGTAATAATAATAGCTGGCACCTTTATCTTCAAAGCACTTTACAGATATTAGCTCATTAATTCTCCAACTGCCACTGGGAAGAAATGGTAAATGTTTCTTCCCTCAGTTTACAGCTGGTGAAACAAGAAGATAGAAGGTAGGAACCAAGTTTTCAAAAGAAGGTTTTGTGGGTGATGACCAATTTCCAATTCAAACAACTCGTATCAATTTTTATACATGATTGGATGGCATTCACTCTGATGACTGCCAGCCCTTTTTTGACAGGACAGTGGTTAAGGTCAAATCCAATTTATTTGAACTTGACTCACAGAAGCACACATGAGCTGCACATGAATTGCTCAGTTCTGGTCCTTTAATGTTATTTCAAGCAAATCAATTGTGTTCAAAATCTATTCAGCCCGAATCAATTACATTGCAGAAACCTGTATGCATGGAAAGAGTGGACTGTTGAAATTCTTTGAAATCTCACTCTTCTGAGAACTGTTAGAGGTCACAAAGCAAAACAGATCAAGGTCAAATTTAAATACTTTTTTTTGTCTATGTTTATCCATTTAATCAGATCTTCTTTGCAGAAAACAGTGTATATCTCTAATTAGTGAACGATAATAAATAACCCCACATAGTCCATTATTCATGCAGCTACAGGCTATAGATGTTATAATTGTTATTATTTTTATCTGTTTATTTACCATTGTGGGCAATGTTTTGAATTTCTTGCCATTATATAATGTCTTAAGTATTCTCCACACCTTTACATTTTAATCTAATGAATGAATTCTCTACTGTGTCTTGGATGCATTTTACAGAACTTAGAAAGTCCCTGAATTGACAACACAAAAATAAATGTACTTCCTGAGAAGCCAAGCGTTGTACTACGGAGAAGTAGGCATGGGTCAAACTAACGCCTCACAGCAAATCCATTCTATGTAGCCCAAGGAAATGGGACCCTCTGTCTAGCCAAAGCAGGAAGCAAACTCTCTGTTACACAAAGAGACTTTTGGAGCCACTCAGCACTTGAAAATGCAGTTTATATTATGCACATTTTAAAAATATATTAAATTTGTTTCTAAATACCCCAAGCCAAGAAATCAAAAACCTCTATAAACTCCCAAATATATTGAGTATGAGTGAAACAGAGTTGTATTTTTCCTCCAAATCCTTATCTTAATTGCCAGCTGCTAATACAGATAGTGCCATCAATATGATCAATGTCATTTTCCAGCTATTTTTCAGAACAGCAAGGCTGAGGTACAGCATCTACCAATGCCAACTATTTCTATCTTAATCTGAAGTAGCAGATACACACACCTTTGTGGAAATGTCAACCGTGTAATACAGTTGGTCACATATAATACTCAAACATCAGGGAAATCCATGCATATTGGTATTCGAGAGCATCAGGGACATTTCTGCCAAGAAATAAAGAAAAAACATGATAATGAGGGCAAGCAAAAGCTTTGGGAAGGGCAAAGGTTTATTTTTACATATAGGGTTGCTTGGAGTCTGATATAAGAAGAGTCAGGTCACCAAATGCTCCTATGACTGGATTTTTCGAGAGAATACAATGTGCCCCTTTCCAAATACATCTCCCACCTGGGCAGCCCCTCACTATTAATCCTTTGCATTAAGGATTTTAAAACCTCTTTTTAAATGCAACCACTCCTGGGATAGGTACACACCATCATGTAATATCTTTGTAGGATTCCTTTCTATCTACTTTTCCATGTGTTTACCTGAGATAATGGGACACGGAACAGGTAGGTGTGGATGAACAGTAGAGAACACAGTTCATGGTGAAGAACATAGTTCGAGATCCTATTAATCAAGGGGGCGCTGATTAGGCTGGAAATCAGATACTTCTTTGAGTCCTATCTCTGCCACTTACAGGCCATATTGTGTGACCTTGGACAAGGACCCTTCTATGTCTACAGCACTCAGCTTACAATGGGTATTATGATAATAGTACTTTCCTCAAGACACTGATGTGGAGACTGTAAAACACATAATAAACACTTGATAAATGATAAATGGTGGCTATTTAAAGTATCAGCCTGGCACAGATTTAGTCCTGTCTCTAGCACAAAGTGCTTATCAATAAAAGCTTTTCTTTTAATGACTAGTCACTCTCAGTGTCTCATAGGACATCCCCTCCGACACACACACACACACACACACACACACAAAGAAAAACCCATAAAAACAAGTACTATAAAATTGCCAATGCTTTAGAAAAATAGAATCTTCCTATCTTTGGGCAGGGGTACATTCAACCCTAGAAATATAACTGGCAACATTTTCAATATTTCCCTTATAGTCATCACAGCTCTCAGTTTATATAATAACTCTGGATTTGCTTTCAAAAAAAAGATTCACCATCAGTTACACAACCGTTCTCTTGTCTTTCAAATGAGGAAATCTAAAAGCAATAGGCTTTGAACTGGGTTACAAATCAAGATTATCTGAGCTTTAGTTCTAATTTCACCACTGGCTGGCCAACTAAACTGACCTTGCATCAGTTTTTCCATCTATAAAATGGGCTGACAACCTGTCCCTTTTTGTTCACCATGTTGTTATAAAAGTCAAATGAGATGATATGGGAAAATTCTCTAAAAAGAATAAAGACTCAAATAATAAAAGACATTATATCTTTTTTTAAATAGAAATCTTCAGAGGTAATCTTCTGAATGGGCAGAAATGCAGCATCCAGTGTCAGAGTCTTGGAAAAGGTCAATATTTATCTTTCTCCTGAACATTTTACACGTGAGATATGTTATTTCTTTTGAATATATCAATAAGTAACACATCCCATAATAAGCTGATATTTTGTCACTTTACATTTTTTAGCAAGGTCTTCAATGTAATAACAAACTGAACTTTCAATCAACTCTAATAGTAGCAGATCATCAAAAATTGCCACATTCCTTTTACTCACTTACATTCAATTACTCTGGGGAATACATCTCATAGCCCCTGGAAACACAAATTCCTCGCATCAGGATGCAACCAATGCATCCCTGACCTAGTTCCTCACCCTCCTCACTCTGACTCGGCTATCCCAAAGAAGAGGATCACTCCCTCCAGAGACCCAGATGTCCAGGTGACAGATGCTCAGCTGCCCAACTGTGATCTGAGGGCATCTCCACTTCCCAGGCACTTACACTCCTTCCCGTTAGAATCACCACTTACAGCAAAAGCTTTTGTTAGGGAGGAACCTCTGCTAAAAATGCAAGCCCGTTACCATAGAAGCTAGAATATGTCTTTTATGTTATTCTCTCTGCTGTGTCAGCTCTCGCAAAGCGGAGATAATGCAAGGGAATGGACAGATTTGCTTTGGAGTTTAGAAGTCCCAGCTGAAAACCACCTCTGGTGCGAGCACATCCAGCTGAGGCAATGAAGAAGGGAGGACAAAGGAAAAACAAGGGAAAAGGGTGAGGACGTCCCTCAATACAAACTAATGATTCTCTATTTTGCACTGTTTTTGGCAATTCCAGCTTTCCCCTTCCCCATTATTCACGGTCCATGCATTTGAAGCTTTCAAGGTGTGCTGGATATTCTTCATGCACCTCCCCCCCAGGTTCAGATCCATTCTCTCTGTCTTCCTGCATCCTGCTCTGTTCCTGGAGAACTGACCTCTACGGACCCCACTAACCAGTCTCCCTTTCCCTCTCACTGCCACTCTGAAGAGGCAGCAGGAGATCTCGGGGCAGGAGGAGAGCAGTGTCTTGTGATTTGACAGAGGCTGTGTTCCTCTACCAAAATCCACAGGTCCCACCTGGCAGCCTTCCCCAGAGGTGCTGCTCTCACCCTTTCTGAGAACATCCTCCTCCCACTGGCCCTTCAGTGCTTCAGCAGCCCTTGTGGGTTTCCCTTTACCCTGTCCAAAGAGATGTGGCCCCTTCTTTAAACCCCTTCATTTGCACCTTTGGAGTATAAACTATATGTAAGAAAGAACTAAAGTGAAGGGCAGAGGAGGCCCTGTTTTACCCAGAGAAGACACAAAACTAAGGGTCCTTCAAAACCACAAGGGGACATGCCACTTGGCTCCAGCCTATGACACACCCTGCCACCTGGGCATTCAGGTCCGACGCTGTGAGAATGTCAAATCTTTTAAGATAAGCTAGAAATATGAATTTTTACAAGACATCTTCAGTTTTTAGATGTTGGCTAAAAATTTTTTAAACACTCTTTGGGCCAAACAATATAGATAGATAGATAGATAGATAGATAGATAGATAGATAGATAGATAGATATAGATAGATAGCCTGGGTTCAGTCCAAGAGCCATTGGTTTGGATCCTAAACAGAGTACGATACCTCTTCTTTAGAAAGAAAAAGCTTGTTTTCCTTTATACTGTACAATTATAACAAAAAAGACCAAAATTCTCACCTATATATCTTTTCCTTACCCAATACTTTAGTCCAAAACAAATAACTCTCCCTCCCTCATTTGAAATCTTCTGGGAAAAGAGAGAAACATTCAGAACTCAAAAGTCACAGGAACCTTGTTATCTGGGCCTGTTCTAAATGTATGCATCTAGTCAAATCATTTCATTTCAGTGTGGCTCACTCCATTCATCTGCAAAATCAGGATAATGACTTCTTTCCTGCCATCCTCACAGAGACGTTTGGTTGAAAAATGAAATTATACACAGTAAATGAAAAGCACATTTGAGATCTTCAGAGAATAAAGTGCTATCTAAACCAAAGGGATTAGTAAGAAAAACCTCAGACGTTTGCCAAAGCTTTTTTCTTTTCTAACCACATTTCATGACAGCAAAGTAACTGTGAATCAATGCCTCAGGCCAATACGATCTTACAGAAGACCTATCCACATCGAAGGTGGTGGGTCTCAATCTTGACAGTACATGAGAGTACATTAGAATCTCACTCAAAGCTTTCAAAAATCCACGTGCCTGGTCACCAACCCCAGAGATTCTGACTGAATTGATCTAGGTTGGTAGTTTTGGAAAGCTCTCCAGGTGATTCTGATTTCAGCCAACCCTGAGAACCACTACTCATAGAATCTTTCAAATATGTGAAATAATCACTATTAGTATAGGTGTGTATAATTAATGTAGGAATCCACATTTTTCCATTTGATAGCAGCACCATTGACCACAGCTAATACTTATTCACACACACACACACACACACACACACACACACCCCTCTATCTTTGTCCACACACATATTGAGCATAGTATGGAAGGTTAATAATTATTATAATAAAAAAGCCAAAATTTATTGAGCATAATAAGTGCTACTAAGCTGTCTCTGCAAAGATTGCCTCATATAATGCTCATGATAAAACACATAAGACAGGTATGACAATTATCCCCATTTCTGTAGAAGAAATCAATCTTAAAAAAAGTTAAAATGACTTAGCCAAGGCCACAACTACAAGTTGGCAGACTTAGATTTTGAACCCTGGCAGCATAACTACATGGCCAGTGCATTTAACCACCACACACCAGTTTGCTTCCCACTGTGCTGGATACTGTAAAGGTTTATGAGATGCATGAAATGGAATGTGTGTCCTCAAGGAGTTTACAATCTGAGAAGGGAATTATGATGCACACTAAAACTCATAGGCTGTAGAGGAAAAACGGTATGACTATAGTCCGGGAGTTAGGAAGAGGTGGTTCAGAAGCAATGGATTGCTTCATTGAGCTCCCACTTTCACCACCACAGGAGAAATAAGATACACTCAGACATCAGAAGGGAGGATGTGATAAGAAAACCAAGCGAAGAAACCCTGGTGAAAGCACTGGGTATACTTATATGTTTGCCAAATTTGATACATTTATTATTCTCATCATCTCACAGCATCATTTGAAGTGGATATTTATATCCACCCTAAATTTACTGAACTGTCAGTTCAACCAGCAAACTATGGGTTTTGAAGAATTTATCTCATTTTAAATTCTAATGCTGATACATATTGAAATGATGTGTATAAATACCCACACACGCGCACACACACACGTATGTCTCCAAAGAGATATACAAGTTGTAATCTTTTGGCAGGAACAAATTATGTGAAAATGAAGTAAACATTTTTAGGGAAAATTCTTAACATTGAAAACAGAATATGCCTCTTTGTATTTTTATTATCTAAACACAATGGGAAGGTAAGCAGGATCATTTTTTCCCCACAACACATAAAATCTCAATTAGTTATGGTCTATTTGTGCACTGACTAAAAACATTCGTTAACAAAACAGAATTTTCTAGTTTACTGGATAAATATACCAGGAATTGCAGAATAATGTTAGGTTGCCAAGCAACCACAGCTCTACTCTCTCTTGTTTGTGATCAATCTAACTCATTCATCAAGCTTCCTAACCCAGTGATAGAGAATTCCAACCAATTTGTTTCTTGGGAAAATTATAGTGACTTTCTGTAACACAATAACACTTTTATTCTCAGAAGATAAACTTAGATGTTCTTTTGATAAAAGGGATGTGTTAATTCATTATTCTCTACATGGTGCTAATGAGAAAGCTGTAATTAACTAACTACACTATTGCGACACACATAAAATAAACTGCAGTAATTAGTAATGTTTAAGGTGTTAACCAGCCTCCAAAATTGGAAAATACAGAATCTTTCCTACAATAAAGATGTACAGAAAGGAGAAAGCACCATCTCTAATTAAATTGAGAATCATTTCTACCGCCCCCCCCAAAGGGGTGGGGACAGAGGCATGTGATCACCAAAATGTGAGAGATTTCACTTTAACAGCAGAGCAAATGGCTCAATGCCAATTCTAGTTGTAGGTAGACATAAAAGGCTGGCGAATAATGTAATCTTTTCTTTGAAAGAATGCTTAGCACAATATTTTTCCAGGAATGAATAGAAGGAATATTATGCTTTCACTCATTAGCTGTGTTAACTTAGCATATTGTATGTAAATCACCATAATAATTGCATTCTCTTCAGACTGAATTAGTTAGAATAAAGCTGTAATCAAAATGTTCATAATTGAAAATATAGTATTCTCGGTCTTGATTTGAAAAAATAACAACGAACACTGATTGAATGAGATAATACAGTACATCATTGAAAACAGCCTTAGTAGAGAGACAGTTCATCTGCTTGATTATACCTTTGCATGTTAATTAAGTCCCCAAATTCAGGACTCAACACCTCCTGATCTGTCATGTTTTTCTACTGTTCCCATTTGTCTTTGGCCTAACTTAAGTTTTTCAAATGCATTATTGCTTAGATTTTTAGGGAAAATACAAAATGGTGAAAAGCTAAATTTTTGTTTCTAAAATATGTTAGACTCTATTGCACTATTGCCTGTCATAAATCAAAGGACAAAATAATTTCCAATAAATGAAATATTTAATGTCAAAGCTCCTGGGAAACAGTATGTAAATGATCACACAAATTTCAGACAAGCTGTCACACTAATTCCTTAAGGTACCTTTTAAAGATGACATATTCACTTTGAAGATGAGAGTGTTGTCTTGCAAAAGCCAAACTTGAAGCAATACTCTACTACCTGAATTGATATTCTCAGTATTTCCTGCCAATCATTCCTTCAAATCTGACACCATTAGCTCCCCTCTATTACTTAATTTTCCCTTATCAGTTAAAAACTACAAGAATCTTAAATCAGTCTTGATCATCATCCTTATTTAATTTTCCATAAAAGTGAATCAGGCTAAATTATTTCAATAAAACCATTTTGAGTCAAACAACCTCCTATCTTCAAAGATATCAGAAGCAACTACAAAATCAGGTTTCATTCCATGCAAGTATTTTTTAGGCGAGGTCTATTTTGTAATAGTCATTAAGGATCTTTGTGATGGTGACATCTGTCTGGCCTTACTTACCTCAAGTCCAGCAAGACATGCCTACATTTTAGTCAATTTTTTTTTAACTTGTGTAAAACTAGTTCATTTAATGGGATGAATTAACTTAAAGGTAATAAATATATTATATGCAATATCAACTCCTGTTAGACCTGCAGTTAGGTCCATGAGGTATATAGTTTGTCCATTACCAGATAAGTTGGAGCACCTATATAAACATGAAGTATCAATGAACGTCTATAGCCTTTTCTTTATAGCAAGGGATCCATTAGTCTAGACACACAGATAATAATCTGGAAAAAAAATATCGATCATCATAGTCCTCTGCTTCTGCAGTGAAGTGGGTACAAACATACCCTGAAAGAGATCTTAATGAGCTGCCACAGCCTGTACTCACACCCTCCCGGTAAGAACTATTCCTCTTCATTTACTCGCTGAGGAATGGATTATACATTATGCTCTGCCATTACTACAGGTAAATCCACTGCAGCACTTAAGACCATAAAATGGAAACTCTAGAACCAAGTTAAATTATGAAAGCCCAGGGTAGTCCCTGTGACAAAGAGACTGAAATTAAGACAAACTCAACTGCAACATCCAAAGGTGAAAGAGAAAACACAAAGACTTACACACAAAAACCATGGAATAAACTTTTTATTTTCTTGTCACCCAAAGTTTCCCCAAACAGCTTTCTAAGCTTCTCTCTGCATCAATATACTGAAAAGCCAACTTGACCGACAGTTGGTCAGTTTACCTCCTCCAGTATGCTGCAAGACAGAGTTTTATAGGAGCTGGACTGGGCAGTAAAAATATTAGTATTTCATTGAGATTATTCTCCCAATTAGAAAACACAGACTTTTGCCTTCAATAAAGATGCAGAGAATTAAGAATGCACCGTATCTAATTAAATTGAGGATTAGTGAATATTAACAGGAATGCCATCGGCAACAATAGCTAACTTTTGAGTGCTTATTATGCACCAGACGCTGGATTAAACTGTCTACTTGTATTATCTCATTCCAGTCTTGCAACAACTCAATATGGAAGGTATTGATACTATGCTTATTATTTATAAAAGGAAACTGAGGCACGGAGTAGTCAAATGGCTCGTCCAAAGTCACGCATCACAGAGATGCGGGGGGAGCTGGAACAGGAACCCACGCGGGCGCCCAGGGAGGTTCTGCCCAGAGGGAGCCCAGGTGGCTCACCAGTTGACCATCTCCGCGCGCACGCGCAAATCCCCACCACCGCCGGCGCGTTCCAGCGGGAGCGCGCCATCGCGCACGCGCGTGGCCCGGCAGCCACTTGCCGGCTCCGGGGGCTGCTCGGCGGCTCCCACCAGCGGGGCTGAACCCAGGCGCCCTTCGCTGAGAGCTGACCCGGCTGTGCCGACGCACACCTGCCCTCCACCGCTCGTCTCCCACCCCTTCCCTGCCCACCTCGCAGGCTGACATCCCGACCGCCCACCCCGCGCGCCGCCCCGGGCGTGGGTACCTGGGCCCCGGCGGCAGCGGCTTCTCCGGCTCCTGTTTTTCGCCGGAATTGTCAGCCCTGCCCCTGGCCGAGAAAGTGCTGCGCACAGCGAGCCACGGGAGTGGGATGGAGGGGCCGGCGTTCCCCTGCCTTCGGCTCCAATCCCTGCTCTCCAAATTAATCACTTTCTCCCTGCTCCCTCCCCACGCACACTCTCACTCAAAAAAAGAGAGAGAGAGAGAAAGAGGCACAAAGAGGAAGAAGGGACCATTCGTGACTGGCATCTCTAGCTCCCCGGCTCGGCTGCAAGGGAGCCATGGCAACCAGGCCCCCTGCCCTCTCGCCCCCACGGTGGTCTGGGGAGGTGCAGCTCCTGCCCCTCCCCGTTTTCTCACCCCAACCCCGCGGTCCGCAGATGCCCCATTCCAGGCAGGCGACATTCATGGAACCCCACTGGGATCAAGAATCCTCTCCCCAGAGTAGGAGCAAGACAGGGGCGGTGGAAGTGGGGGGAGATCTGAGCCCCAGGACCTAAGAAATGTGTAGGGCAGGGTTGGGGGAGAGGCCGGCACTGATCCCCCAAACTAGCTGGACCTGGGACCCCGCGTCTGAGAGAGGGCTGGACTCTACAGGAGGATCTGGACTCCTCTTCAGAGGGTAGGGAAGAGTGGGAGTCGGGGAGAGGAAAGACAGAGGGTCCACCTACCAGTGACCAGCGAGAGTAAGTGGGAGCCGGCGGATTCAGGGACCTGCTTACTCCACCGACCGACCCCGAGCTGTCGGCTTCCAGCGCCGGCCACCTGGGGGCGGGGCTCGGAAAAGGGGTACCTTTGCCCGGGTTAAGGCTGAGGGACCTCAGATCGCCCCTACTTTAGGCAAGGGTGGAGCCCTGACTGCTGCGCACCATTTCCTTTCCTTAATGAGTTGTCCCCTCCTCCCAGGAGCAAACCCTTAATCTTGCCCAAAGAGGTGGCTAACGAGCGGGCAGGGAGAGCCCCCGTGGCTAGCAAAAGAGATGCAAACTGACACCCCGCTCCCCAGCCCCTGACACACCTGAGTCCGGTACCTTCCCTCCGGAAACTTCTCCACGCTGGCTGGGAGCGAGGAACCGGCAGGTTCCAGTCGCTCTGGGCGGATCCAAGGGAGTTTTTTGCCGGCCGCTCCCCGCTGATCCACACCCGGGACTGCCCACGGAGATCCCGCCTGTCCCCTCCCGCTGCTGGCCCCGCCGCGAGAAGGCTGGACCTGTTCTGGCTTGCACCCGGTCCACGCCCTCCTGCCAGAGGCTGGCTCGCGCCTCTCCTCCCTTCCTCTCCTCCTCCGCTCTGCTTCGCCACCCCTCACCCACGCCGCTTATTCTCCCTCCCACGGGACAGGGAGAGTTACAGGTTTAAGACTGTTTCTTTGTGGAAAGCAAGGGACCAACCCAAAACTTTGCTCGTCATTTTCAACATCTGTGGTCAAAAGAGATAGGATCTCTGTTCCATGTGTCTGCTAAAGAGAAATTTAAAAGAAATCCCTCCCCTCTCCCGATGGTTTCACTCAGTTCATATTCCATACACGGGTCTGCAGTCTGGTTTCCCCCACTGCTGCATGTTGGAGGGGTGTGGTGCCGTGGACGTATTAAAAATATTATTCTTGCTTTTCTTCATTTAGAGGCGTGGTGGGGCTTGCTATTTAAT
This sequence comes from Avahi laniger, assembly GCA_963575035.1. NCBI lineage: Eukaryota > Metazoa > Chordata > Mammalia > Primates > Indriidae > Avahi > Avahi laniger. The sequence continues at coordinate 18,488 of CAUYSK010043640.1, read as the reverse complement.
TTACAAAAGATGTTTGTACCATCAGCTGTCAAATTAGTACATACATAAATTTAGGGACCTTCTACTGTAGCTATTTTTTTTAAATTTTGCCCTAATATTTATAGTCTTTAATTTTATCACATTGTTCCATAATGTTTTTCTCTATTAATTCATTACTGTAGACGAAAAGCTTCTGTGCTTATTTCCAATGCAAAAATCCATTTCTGGTGACTTATCAGTTCCACAAACAAATAGAAATAATTACTTTAGGATTCTGAAATGAATATGGGAAAATTACAAGCTTTTGCACTATATGTGATTTATATACCACTTGAATGTTTTTCCCACCATGGTGATATTTTCCAAAATTTTCACACAATACCACTTAAAAAAAATCCTGTTGAAATTAAGTCCTCTTTGATGCTAAGAGAACTATTGACTTCTAATTTTTACTCCACCAAGGCTGTGAGAGTGACCTTACAGTCTCATTTTGTTCTCATCTAGTGTGTTGAACAATGAGGACATTTAGAGCTGTGAGCTACCCTCAGAGTTGGACGCCACTACAGGGAGCTGCAAAAGCGAAGGCAACTCCCGATTCTGCCTCAGAAGCCATTGAATAAAATATCTCGAAAATGAGTAAATGGACTTTTAAATTTTAATAATTGCTAACCTTGGGGCCTCGATTCTCTCAGTTCATGTGTGGGCACAGTTCTTATTGACTGTGTTGGCAAATTGCAAATGCAAGTGAGGGCAGTATTTGTCCTAAGTTTAAATTGTACTGCTGGAGTGATTTTTTTTTTTTTTTGCCTGAGGCATCATTATTCACGTGGCATGTTTTCCAGAGTAGAAACAAAGATAGAATATTAAATAAAATTCCAACAGGGAAAAATACTGTGCCTGTAGGAAAACATTTCCAAGGTCAAGGAGCCACCAGACAGACACAAAGCCAAGTTGATCTCAGGAGTTACCACCTTCCGAGTAAACATCACTGGTCAGGACTCAGAACTTCATTTTGGCCAGACTGACAGAGTAGTCTTAAACATATAGCTCTCTCATTCTCTGTGATTTGTTTGCTTGACATTAGGACCATTATTTAAAACACACACAAATATTTATTGAATGTCTACTATTTGTCAGCCACTGGTCTAGGTGTTAGGGTTCGGTGGGAAATTCAGTAGAAGAGGTCAATCGCTTCTCTTTAAATCAGATGCCCAAAAACGTATTAGAGAATACCAAGGCACAATACCCAAAACAATAAGATGAAGCATCAGTTCTTAAATGTGGATTTTTCCTTAAAGAGAAATAACATAACTCTGAGCTGATGCTGTGTATAAATGATGGAATATTAGCCACACGTGGATTACTAAGGGGAGTAATGAAGTCAGCATACATGCAGTACACTTTATCCCAGGCCATCAAATTTTAAGAAAGAAAGGAGAGAGAGAAGAAGAATGTAGGGAAGGAAAAGAAGGAAGGAAGGAAAGAACAAAAACAAAAAGGAGAGAGGGAGAGAGGGAAGAAAAGGCATAGTAAAGAGGAAGGAAGGAAGAAAGGAAGGCAGGCAAATGAGAAACCCAGAAAAGAAACAGTATTTTTTAAAAGAATGCAAAATGGAGACAGATGACTTAAATTTTTTCATCCAAGAAACACCTCATAGCTGTTATCTCCAGGATGGGTTCATATTTTTAATACGTTATCAAAAGCAGGCAACAAATCCAGGCTTTCCTGGCCCAAGGAACTCACAACTCCACTGCCTCAGCTTCCAGGAAGGCTGGAACCAAAAGGCAGTCTTAAGCTAGCAAAGGATGTTTGCTAAAGATACCTTCTGCTGCTGCTTTGAAATCCTCTCCTGGCACCCATTCTACTGTCTGACACTTTGTTCAGACCCATTTCCCACTCAAAAAACAGTCCTAATCTATCAGGCATCACACAGTTGCACATAGGTGCTGGAGAAAGACTAGATTCTTAGGAGTCACATGGAAATTTGATTGCATTAGCTTTGAAAGGTGTGAATTTTCTCTCTCACAATTAGGCAGGGCCATGTCAAATGAAAATACTACTATCAAACCACAAATGAAGGGGGAAATGGGGTATTCTCATGAATAGAAGCAGAAGGTGAGAGAGATAGGCCAGTCATCTGGAAAAAGATAAAAGGTATTAAAAGCTGGGGCATTTTTCAGCTTTTACTGCTGATTAACTGCCTACCCCCAGCCTGAACCATCATTTGGTATCATTCCCAGAGCTAGGGCCATTGGAGGAGTATTGCCTTTTGGCAAATCCAAGTAGCTAGTGATATGGCATCATTCCTAGAAAAATTGTTTAGCAGAAGAGCTGTAGTTTTGAAAATGGCATTTCAGTCTAGCAGTTCCAAATAGTCACAGATCGACAGGGGGTTTCTGGCCAACTCCTGTAATAAAGGAAAGCAGGATATTCCACTGAGGAATAGATCCTTCAAAGACAACCTTGGAAGTACAAAGCAGCCACCTTCAGCTTAGATATTCATAAAGTGAAAGAAGACCATATTAAATCTGCAGAGTTACACTGACAGAGTCAATACTCCTTTAACTTATCCTTTAATACAAGAACAAAAGGACATCTTTTAAAAATCAAAGGGCAGTAATTCCACAACAAATAAAAAGGTAAAATCTTATATTTCATACACTGGATCATTAACATGTGTGATTCAGCCCCAGGAGGTTATGGAATCAGATACTTTCACTGTATTTTAAAAAGGGCTAGGTAACTTTATGGCCATTAATAACATTACAGTTACATAGCTAAGATAATGTTAAGTGTTTTCCAATCTCACGCTTTAAGGCATCCATTGATTACTTGTGCAGGACAGAAGAGTTTCCCATCCTCCAATCAGAAATGCCTACCATTGCTAGTTTACTCTGCTATTGATGGTTTGCTCCAAAGTCCCATGTAGTCAAGTCTTATCTCAAATGCTGGTTAACTGGTTTATAGAATTAATTCCCATTTGTTAGGGAAAGTCCTGGCATTTTTGAAGGATCAGAATTTCATCTAAACCTTTATATTTCCAAAATAATACAAAATCTTTTCAATCTGGAAGGGACCTCAGATAACATATTCTCCCATAGCTTCCTTTCATGTTTGAGGAGAGTAAGGCTCAGAAATTTTCTCAAAGTTGTACAACTAGTTAGTGCCCTGGAATGTATTGAAAATCTCTCAGTTTCTAATCTTGTATCATTTCAGAATATGACAAGCCACTGCCATCTTTGAAGATAATTTTATTTGTTTCTATTCTGCTGCAGCAAACAAGATAAATCCTAAATAGGAGTATAAGGGCTGACCTTTACAGAAACAAATAGCCAAAATGAAGGTTGTAGTTATTTCTTTTCTTCTGTTTTTTCCAGTTGATTCTGAAAATATATTTCCCACTCAATGTAAACAACAACAACAAAAAAACATGTTGGAGATAGACTAGCAGGAGCTTGTGACAAAGACTAGCAGGAGCTGATTTGTGACAGCCGCTGGTTCTTTCCCACTCACACTGCCCCCATTAATCTGTTCTTTTTTTCTTCTTGAGCATATGGCCACACACCTAAAGACTGCATTTTCTAGTCTTCCTTGTGACCATGTTTGCCCCCATGACTAGGTTTTCACCAAAAAGATATGAGGATTAATGCTGTTGGCAACTTCCAGATCATCTACTTAAAGATAATTTAGATTCCTTTTTCCTTTTCCATCTAGCTTGCCTGCATGGTGAAAGGTTCATATTGAGGATGACAAAAGAACCCACACTGGCCTGGTTCCCTGCATGACTCTGTGGATCAGAGCCTACTTACTACCATAAAGAATCAAACTTCTCTCTTCATTGAGTCAATGTCTTTGGGGTCTCTTTATTATAACTGTTTAGCCTTTATCCTGACTAATGCAACTGTAATCTCTGTCATCAGAACAATTTCAGAAGGATAGTCAAAAAAAAAAAAAAAAAATGGAGGCTACCATGAATATCTATTGTTTTTTTGCTTGCCCAGAATTTATCTACATTCATTCAACTCAATCCAACCTAGGGAATAATATGTTCATGTGGCTGAATTGAAGTTCATTCCAATGCTCTGTGTCTATTCCTGGTCTAGGTATGGAAGTAACATGGGCATGACCAATCAATATTTTCCATCCCTCTGTCTATGGTGACTAGAACAATAAAGGGCATCAGACCCCAGAAGAAGCCAATAAGAGATTTACCTTGGACTTATGCTTGAGTTATCAGGAAAAAACTGAGGATTGCTCAGCAGCCACGACATAAGCCAAGAGAAACTGGCTGCTGCTTCTTCTTTATTTTTTTTCCAACTCTAGTTTATTATTTTGTGGCACAACTTATTTTTAATTTCAAAGTATTATAGGGGGCCAGGCACAGTGGCTCACACCTGTAATCCTAGCACTCTGGAGGCCGAGGCTGGTGGATTGTTTGAGCTCAGGAGTTTGAGACCAGCCTGAGCAAGAGCGAGAGCCCGTCTCTACTAAAAATAGAAAGAAATTAGTCGGACAACTAAAAATATATAGAAAAAATTAGCTGGGCATGGTGACGCATGCCTGTAGTCCCAGCTACTCGGGAGGCTGAGGCAGAAGGATCGCTTGAGCCCAAGAGTTTGAGGTTGCTGTGAGCTAGGCTGACGTCATGGCACTCACTCTAGCCCAGGCAACAAAAGCAAGACTCTGTCTCAAAAAAAAAAAAAAGTATTATAGGGGTACAAACGTTTTTAGTTACAAGGATCACTTTTGTAATGCTTGAGTCAAGGTTACAAGTGTGCCTGTCACCCAGATAGTGCTCTTTGTACCCATTAGGTAGGTTTTTACCCATCTCCTTCTCCCCGCTGCCCACTGACTGATTTCCATGGAGTTATACTTCCCTCTCATCGGTTAGTTGCAATTTAATAGTGAGTGCATGTGGTGGTTGTTTTTCCATTCTTTAGTTACTTCACTTAAGGTAATGGTCCCCCTTCCAAAACTCCTGAAGGCGAAAAAAAACCCAGATAATGGTTTTCAATCTCCATATTGTTGTAAATGGCCTTAACTCATCCTTCTTTGTGGCTGAATAGTATTCCACAGTATACATATAGCACATTTTGTTAATCCTCTCAAGAATTGATGGGCACTTGGGTTGATTCCACATCTTTGCAAATGTAAATTGTGCTGCAATAAACATTTGAGCAGATGTATTTTTGATATAATGACTTCTTTTTCTTTGGGTAAATATCAAGTAGTGGGATTGCTGGGTTGAATCATAGGTCTACTTTTATTTTTTTGAGAAATCTCCATACTGTTTTTTGTAGAAATTGTATTAATTTGCAGTCCCACCAACAGTGTATAAAGTGTTCCTTTCTCTCTGCATCCACACTAGCATCTATTGTTTTTGGACTTTTTAATAAAAGCCATTCTAACTGGGGTAAGTTGATATCTCATTGTGATTTTAATTTGTATTTCCCTGATAATTAGTGATACTGAGCATTTTTTTAATATGTTTATTGGCCATTTGTCTATCTTCTTTTGAGAAGCTTCTGTTCATGTCTTTTGCCCAAGTTTAATGGGGTTGTTTGATTTCTTTCTTGCTGATTTGCTTGAGTTCTTTTTAGATTCTGGTTATTAGCCCTTTATTGGATATACAGCTTGCGAATATTTTTCCCCATTCTGTAGATTGTCTGTTTGCTCTGTTGATTATTTCCTTGGTTGTGCAGAATCTTTTAATTTAATCAAACCCAATTTATTTATTTATTTTTGTCGTTGCCGTGATTGACTTTGGGGTCTCTTTCATAAGTTCTTTGCCTAGGCCAATCTAAAACCTTTGCTTCCTACCGAGATGTTCTGGCAGCTGGTATCTCTGGTCAGCCATCTTCTCTTCTGTCCCGGTTGCTTCTTATCACCACTTAGAATGAGCCTACCTGAGAATAGAGTAGCCACAGAGAAAAGAGAATGAGAGAGACTGACATTTGATGATCATATTTAAATACCAAGACCTTTAAATAAGCTGAAAGCTTATTTTTTCATTAAAAGTTGAAACTGGAATACAACTTGGCTTTGTAGTTAGGTGAGGCCAAAAAAGGTTAACATGAAATAGTTTGAATTGGTTTTCTGTTACTTATGGTCAAAATTATTCTTCTTCACTGTAGATTCCTAAGTAAGATTGCTCTCTTGGGATAAGTTGTTTAGGAAGAGGGGTATACATGGTAAATATCTTTCTTTCATGAACTAACCCAGCTGATTGGTACTGACTCCCTGAAATACTGTGTCTAATGGATTCTGAGCAGGAAATGCCAAAGTGACCTATTAATAATGTCTATCATTGCTATTGTACAAGAGATGATTCTCATGTGCTAGGTGTTTGCTATCCTTGTTTGAAGACATTCTTAGTTTAAAGTTTATCATACATCTAGACATGTGTGGTAGTTTACAAAAGACCACCAGGTTGGCTAAATAGTAGAAAGGAGAGCTTTCTTGGCACTATCAGTTTGCAAACCAGGAAAATACAGTCTCCAGCTTGGACCAAAGGTGTTCTCTCTTCAAAAAGGGAAAGGGCTTATAGAGTTTTATGCTTCACAGGATCTATGTTACATGATAGAATCATACATATTCAGCGGGTTGAGGGGGGAAAGCTATGCATATTTATGAGGGAGATAGAGCACATGTGCAATGGGTAAACATATATGTAACATACATCCCATGTTCACTTTGGGGTGGGGTTTCAGCATTAGAATGGGGTAGAATTGGGCTTTTTACTTCAAAAAGTGAACTACAGAACACAAAGACATTTTGTGTGCAGTCTCTATAAGCTGCCTGAAACTGGCTTGAGGTCTGTGTTAACAAACACAGTTGCTTATCGGGAAAGAGTGTTTGTAAAGCTGGTCCTCTGTCCAGTCAGGGTTGTAGTGGTTTGAGTTGTAAATCAGAGTGAGGAAAGGTCTGACAATTTGCCCAGTAGCTCCTATAGTTAGGTTTAGCAAGGACATGGCTTCTCTTGTAGCCACAGGAATTCAGGAAGTTGCCATGCCAGTCAAGCCCTGAGCCCTTGGCCTAGGATAACTTTTGTTTCCTTAACCTTAAGGTCTGTCTTCATTGATAAAGAGGCATCTATTTTGGTCTCTCAGATCACAGTGGGTACTTTATTCTTTTGAATTATGATATAATGGTACATCCTTTTAAGGTATATTTTTGTCAGTTTTAAAAAGAACTATGAACCAATTAGAACTCTCCATGCATTGGTTAGGGACCATAATTCATGCTTTCAATTAATTTTTTTCCTATAAAATGAACAAATTAATTAGCATACATGTACTTAAATCACTAATTGCTAGGATGTGATATATTGTGTTAACACAAACGTAACTCATTTTTTTACAAGCATTGCATTGGATTTATTTTCTTATAGGGGTTAAGTGAGTGACGAATTTATTTTTTTTCATGTTGTTTTCAAGAATATGGTAAACAGACAAACCCACTAAGGCACTGAAAACTCTATGCCACATAAACCCACAGCAAGGGTTCTAAATCCCTTGTTTGTATTGACATGAAAAACTTGCCTTATATTACAGGGATTAGTTCCTTTATCTTATGCCATACCCTTTGTGTTTCTCACTTAGATAGTTTTGTGCTAGTTTATTGTGCCAAAATTTAAGGGAACATAACTAGGCAAGAGTTTATATAACACTTTTGTGGCCCATATATAGTTTTCTCCAATCAGGAAACATTTATTGGCTTGGATTCCTATTTCGATATCTCTGTCTATCCACAATAACACAAATGTGGATCAAGTTTGCAAAAATTCCTGTCCTGCATATAGAAACAATCTTAAAAGTTTTCTAAAATTAAGCAGATCTTAACGTCACAAATATGAGTAAAGGAGGAAATTTGATAATGAAAGTCTCAAATATTTCTGAGTATGTAAAGTGTTTTAAATTTATCCAGAGAAGAAATAGAGAAGTTAACAAACATAATGAGTACATTCAATGTATATAATAATGAACAAACACAAATCAAATTAAATAACTTGATTACATTTTTAACAATGAAAAAATACTAAATAGTAAAACCAAAATATAATTGTACTACTCATAGTACATTATACCCAAAATAATTGTTGCATGCAACAGTTTTAGGAAAAAACAGTTACATTGTATATAATTATATAAAAATTAAATAATAAAATTACCAATTATATTCAAAAATTTTAAAGATGTACATGAATTTGGAGCCAGGCATTCCACTTCTAAAACTCTGTACATTGTAAGTTATTTGAAATACAGAAAATTCTATATGTCTGTTGATATTTATTGATAAAATAAATTATAAATACATAAGAACATAATTACTAGCTTGAACCTTATGAAATTATCACTATTTGACCATTTCTGACCTAAAAAATTGCCAATTTCACACTGTTCAACCTAATAAATTATTTTGTAACCCTGTGATTAAACAGCCAATAAAATTATGTTTTCAACAAGACAAAGGCAATATATGTAATCAAAGTGTTTGTACTCCCATATTTGGAAATTTAAAAAAAATAAAATTAATTAATTAATTAATTTTAAAAAGATTTATAATATGAGAAATTCTTTCCAATATAAAGTTATGAAATTCTAGTAATGGATCCTTTCAGGACCTACCACTGTGCAAATAAAAACTATAAAGTACAAGCAAAATATAAAAAATAAATGTCTGAAAGCACTGGGAAGTAACCAAAACAGGCAGATAACGGAGGGGGTAGACAATTACAGGAAGGGAATAACACTGGGTGAGTTGCCTGTTTTATAGCTTTTTGCTTTAGGTCAGGATCCCATCTGTCCTTTCTAGGTGGATAAAATAAGAAAATAAAACTTGCAATTACCAGCTTGAAAAAACAGAGGTCAGAATTTGGGCAGCCAGAGCAACAGGAAAATGAGAGGGGAAATCCATCAAGAAATGAACCAGAGAGAGAGAGAGAGAGAGCCTGAAATTCTATGTATAAACACTGCCCAATCTCTGGCCATCCGCTGAAATATGCATCAGTAGATGTCAAATATTTGCACCTGCTTCTCCCCCACCAAATTTATATGTTGAAACTTAATCATCAATGTGATGGTATTTGGAGGTAGGGCCTTTGGGAGGTGATTCAGTCACGAGGGTGGAGCCCTTATGAATGGGATGATAATGGCCTTATAAAAGAGACCTCGAAGAACTTCTTTGCTCCTCCCACCATGTGAGGATACAGTGAGGGCTTGCACCAGGGAGCAAGCCCTCACCATACAACAAATCTGCTAGCACCTTGATCTTGGACTTCCCAGCCTCTGGAATTGTGAGAAATAAATTTCTGTTGCTTATAAGCCAACCAGTCTATCGTATGCTGTTACAGCAGCCAGAACTAAGACAGTAGGACAGTCTCTGAACAGCTCTGCTGAAGTTAAAAAAACTTAATCGAGATTTCAGCAACTATCCACTGCAAAGGAAATAGTAGTTTGATTTCTGCCATGTTTACTGCCTGCTAAGAAAAATAGAAATTAATACAATTTGGAGAACATAACAGAATCTAGAATCTTTACAATGCCCTGAAAGCAATCCATGATGACTCAACGTGTGATCAAACAGGATAGCATGTTCCACACTCAAAGAGAAGACATTGGCTATGGCAACCCCTGAGATCCCCTAGACATTGGACTTTGCAAATGACGCATTTAAAGAACAATTATAATTATGTTCAAGGAAATAAAGGAAGATATTCTCTAAATTAACCTAAATTTAGAAAACCTAAGCAGAGAAATAGAGTCTCTTAAAAAAAAAAAAAAAGATATTCTAGGCTTGAAAATATAATATGTGAAGTTAAAAATTTCAATTAACTTAATAGCAGACTGGAGAGGACAGAGAAAAGAGTTGGTATATTTGAAGACAGAACCATAGAAATTAACCTTAAAAAGAGAGAGAAAAGATGGGGGGCAGGGAATGAGCGGAGCTTCAAAATATTTAACGTGTGTGTAACTGGATTCCCAAAAGAAAATAAAAAGAGATGGGGCATAACAATATATTTTTAAAAATTAGGCAGAGAATTTACAAATTTGATGAAAGTCAGAAGTTTATAGATTCAAAGATCTTAGCAAACCTTCAGATCAATAAATACAAAGAAAGCTCCACCTAAGTACCTAATAATTAAGCTGCCAAAAACCAAAGATAAAAAGAAAACCTTGAAAACAGCTGGAGAAGAAAACAGCATGTCACATACTGTTTGCAGCAAGTTTAAAGTATTTAGCAAACAAAAAATTCTGTCTGTCCAGAATTCTTTATACAGTGAAAATATTCACATATGCTGGCAAAACAAAGATATTTTCAGGTGAAAGAGAACTAAGAGGATTATCACCATCAGAATTGCACTATAAGATACGCTAAAAGTATTTTTGAAGGCTGAAGGTAAATGATATCAGATCTTTATAAAAAAATAAAGAGCATTGTAAATGGTAAATATAAAATATTTTTTCTTGCAGTTTCCTTAAACTATATATGACTGCTTAAACCAAACAGGCCTAGCTCTTGCTTCCAATAAAACTGAGACAATTTCCCAACTCCAGAGAAAATGCACATTATCACACATACATAAAAATATCATTGTATATATGAATATATGTTTCAATAATCCATATTTCCCGCATGAAAATATATCATCTTTCACAATGATTAACACAACTAAGGAAGCCTACAGAGATTTTGCAGAAAGATCAGCCCAATTAGATAAAATTCAGAATCCTCTTTTCAGATCTAAATTTTGCATCATGTCTCTAGGAAGACAAAAATCATTAAATTATGATTTAGTTAGTCACAGGACTCTTTACTGATTAGACTAAAACGCTTAATCGTTTGCATTTGAAAACAAAGTTGAATAAATATAACTAGTCCACTTCAAAATAAAAGAACTTTAAATTTATCAAAATTTGAATGAATTGCTTAAGAAGAAGTATAAAACAAGCCTGCTTTGCATAATGTGTTTTTTCTATTTTGCATGCCCAAAGGAAAAGTGTCTGTAGTGGAAACAGCTAGAATTGATTAATTAATAAATTATCTTACGCATAAGGTAATTAACCATAATTCTTGTACATCAAACACATTTTTTTTTTTTTGCTTTATGTAATAAAAGATACGTTTTGGGGCAGTTCATTTAACTCTCAAAATTAGACTGGAAAATAAAAGTTAACACTCTTCAGCTGATGATTATTTGAGGACAAGACACAATTATTTTGAACCCAAAAAAAGGCTTTTCTTATGGTATTTTATCAAAGACCATACCATATCTGTTCTTTTATGCAACAGTTGGATATTATGGGCTGAAGAAAGATAACATTTTAAATTTTCATAATGATGTAATAACCAATTAATTATAAACATATAATGTATAATGCATTTTTGTGAGTTTTCAAGGCATTGTTAATTTTTAGCAATCTAGTTTAAAGAGAAGACAGGAATAAATAAAAGTTTGTTTTATATTCATAAAGAGTAAAAACCTGAAATGCTTACCAAGGTATGTAATGAAGCACAAATAACAAGCTTTTGAAAAACTTAAAACACTATTGAAAGTATTTGCATTTTTGAGAGTTAATATATTTACTAGGAGTAAATGGCAAAGACTCTCTAATTTTTACTCAAATGATTTAAATATCAAATTCTGGTTCCATATTTTGAATGTTATAGCTGGCAATTAACTTCTCTCAAAGTTTGTGAGTAAAGTAAAGCATATGTTCCACACTTGACGAATTACACACATCCATTATAAGATCTCACATAGAAAGGCATTCCCATGCCAACCTTCAAACCCTCAACAAGAATTTATTCCAACCATAACTCTGCACTGATGACAGAACAAACCTACATAAAATGGGGACTTTACCAAAGGAATTGTTTATAGAAGGGTCAGAAGAAGTTTCCCGTAAAATGCTGGAGAAGCCCAACTGTTTTGTTCTATTTTACACTTACCGTAATAAACTCCTATCCTTTAAGTTATAGAGTTTTCTCACCATCATGTGATAGAAGATGTTAGGTGAAACAGTCCCTCGTTAGAATTGTCTCAAAGAGGGAAGATACAATATGTTCCCTGAAATAATGACTGTGGTTTTGTTCATATCCGTTGGCAAATGAGTTAGCCTCCTTGGGAATTGGTAGTTAAACGGAATTCCAGTCGTGAAGAGCATCACCAATGTTGTACTTACTACTTTCAATACGTGTAATGTTGTATATTTGTTGAAGATGGATGACTTTGTTTTTGTGCTTGATTTCCAAGAGGATGAACTTTAGCAAAAGAAAACAGAAAGTGTTGTTAAACAGGATAACTATGGTGCATATTAAAGTGAGAAAACTGCATAGGAAAGTCAAAAACTAACCAGCCTAAAACATGAGCCAACATTGCTCCCATAAATGGACAGAAGTTATGCAAGGGGAGGAAAAAAAAGAAAAGAAAAAGAAGAAAAAACTTTAATAGCAGAATACATACTAAAAATACCTTATCTTGGAAAATAAATTTGTATACCTTTATTTCATATTCCTCGAGAAATAAAGAACCCTACCAATAAAATATGTGCTATTCTTGGATCAAAGTGGTAAAGGAAACTTGCATAAAGGTCATTAAGAATTTACAAAGAATGAGAAAATATACACAGGCACATGATTGACAACCAGATACATTTTGCGAACCTCAGACTTCGCAAGCATTTCTTAGGCCTGCAAGAGAAGAATCAGGTGAAATTGTATATTAATGATGCCATTGTTTATGTTTATGTAAATTATCTTAGGAGAAAGAAATAGCCTACGATGTCACCTAAATCATCCATCCATATATATAATATATATATATATACACATACATACACACACACACACACACACACACACCCATACATGTATAAATATTCGGCTGATGGTAAACATAGTGCCTCTCCTTGAACAAGAATCGTTTATTTTCTAAATATTTGAAATAAATGGAACATTATCATGTTTTAAATTGTCTCTGTGATTAAAGCAATAAGGGTGAAAACAGCAAAGATTACCTTGAATGCTTCAAGGAAGTAATAGTTCCTTTCTGTCTCTAAAGTTGGAGAGATTCACTGCCTTCATAACAGCCTAATCCTTACCTAGAAGTGTCCTGTGGAGATTTTCAGTTTGGGACATAATGGGTATCCCTTTCATTGCAAATGCAGCTCTGATAACAGTACTGTTTGAAGCATACTTAGGAAATGAATAGAAGTGAACATCTTGCTATGAGCTGGAAAGCACAGACAGAATCCTTCACTACCCCATCAGGCTGACTCAATTGCTCCAAAGACAAAGGAATCTTTCCTATTACAGGTATATAAAACTCAAGCCAGGTAAAATGTATTTTCTAAGGCTGATTTGTCTTCCCTGGACAAATCAATGCAGTTACAGACTGATTCCTCCAAATAGGTATTTCATCAAGACCCTCAGTAAATATGGGCTTGGCATGGTGGCTGTCCAAGTTATGAACAAAATTTATTTTATTCTGAGAGATAATCTATTTTGAATAGCTCCTTGACCTTTATGATCATAGTGTTTGATCAAAAAAATAAAACCACAATAGTATAGCCAAATTAGATGCTTACATTTAAATTAACTGATTTATTCTTACAATGCAGAAAACAGTGGTGATGCTCATACCTATGCACAATTTAGCAGACTAATCAAGTTCTTAATCATTGTGAAGACTGTATCTCAGAATCATAATCAGTTGATTTTGTACTTTAATTTACTTTTACAGCAGCAGAGATAGCTTGGCTGATATCTGTAGACATTGTAACAAAACACCACATGCATTTTTAACCATAAATTAGCCTCAATCTAATGGCACAGAATGTAACCCTGAAATAAAGTTTCAAAATAAATGCGTCTTCATAAAATGAAGTGATTCAAAATTCCCAACTCATGTGCTTTAGTTAAAAAGTTATATTTCAATAAATGATCAAGTGTTTGCTGAATACCTCCTGTTTATCAAGTATAAGATTCTGGAAATAAGACATAGTTCATTCTTATTCTACTTGGAATAATTATATATATGAGAAATTATACAATTGACCTTAACAGAAGTCAGGCAACACATGCATAAAGGAATAGGATATTGCTGTAAGATTTTAAGTTGTTTTAAAACTGATTCTGTCATATTATTTTCTACTCAAAAATCTAAAATATTTCCACATTGTAAACAGGAGGAAGTTCACGTCTTTGTTTATTATTAGAGGCAATCAACCCCCATAATCAATCCTACCCAGCACTATTCAGGAAAATGAAACCTGGTTTTGTGTAGGGTTGTTCAGTAAACTGGCCCCAGCTCACTCAGTTTCCCTGAATCACTATAACTCTCGATGACTCATCTTGGCTCTTAATCAGGCATAGTCTTGCCACAGCAATATTCATTTCAATTTTCATTAGTAATACTAATGATAATAATAATGGATAATATTTATTGAGACTTTATTATATGTTATGCGTTTGGCACAGGGCAAAGGCTTAGATGTACCACCATCTAATTCATACTCACAAAACATCCACTAGGTCTGTACCATTCCCATTCACGTTTTACCCATGAAAAGATGAGTCATGGAGAGGTTAAGTCAATTGTCTAAGGTTACAATAAGTGAGAGACCCAAGGTGTTAACAGAATACTGTTTGATTCCATAGCACATGCACATGATCAGTATCTACTGTCCCCCAAGAGAATGTGCATTTTGAAAAGCCAGGGGTGAATTGACATTTCATGTATTCCTCATAATGAAGACCACAAACTACTGGCCCATAGTAGGGTGTTAATAATCCTTGAATGAATGGATGGGTGAGTTAATGAATGGAGGGACAAATGGAGAGACACGGAAGGAAAGAAGTTATTCAGGCATAAGATCTGAGGTTCTTCTAAAGGAAATCAGAAATGGAGGATATTTTGAGGGAAAATGGGATTTGAGAACTAAACAACAGGAAGGGAAAAGATGCAGGAAAGTGGGGAATAACTGAAAAAGTTTTAAGCCTGGGAAACTGGAGCCATGGTGGCAATTTAGAGAGACAGTCAAGTTTCAGATAAAGTCATCAGTGTGGTTTGGGGCATGCTTTGTCATGGGTGAGATATACTCGTGGAGCTATCGGGTAAAAATAAAGTAGCAAATGTGGGACCTTGAGACATAGAACCTAAGGATAGTGTTTTATGTGTTTGCAGGGATTGCTGAGAGTCCCTGCAATGACATAGTCCTCAAGAGTGTGAGCATGAGGAGGAAAGGCACACAAGGATAAGCCCTGTCCACCGTCACATTTAGGAGACCGAGAAGGAAAGCCATCAAACTGTATGAAGAAAGAAGTATCCCAAAGGTAGGAGACAGCATAGTACAATGCCACGGATATTATAGGAGAGCAGGATGTAAAAGATGGGGTGTTTAACAATATCAAATAAACAAAAGGCTTTGCCCCACTCCCCGCCCCCTCAAAGTCATTGTTGACTTTAGTGAGAGAAAAGTTGGTAGAACTAGAGTTCTAGAAATTATATGGCATTGAGGATGGGATTATTGCAAACAATTAAATATTAATAAGCTATTATCAAACTCTTACCAGGTCCCAAGCACTGAGTTTAGTGGTTTGTGCAGATTACCTCATTTAATCTATCCCAAAACACAAACCTCTGAGTTTGATGCTGTGATTTTGCCAACTTTAAGAATGAAGAAATGGGGATTGAGGGAGGCAAGATGACATGTCTTAGTCACAAGGTTAGAGAGTGAAAGACCAGGGACTCAGACTTGGATCTGTCTGATTCACATATGCTTTGCTGTACAATTTGGCAAGTTGGAAAAACTGGAAGAGAGAGAGATGTTGTGAGAAGGCACTTCCAATGTAAAGGACTTTGACCGGTATAGAAGGACAGAGTAGGGATGATAGTTCACAATAAAGTTGTTAAGAGCCCTTGGGATCTAAGAAATAGTGAAATCGAAAGTTATCTTTATGGACAAGAAAAAACAACCCTTCCTCTGAGACAGATCAAAGTGAAATAAATTAACTATGATGTCTTTTAGCTATATTTCACAACTTTCTTAGGCTTGTCATTTCCTCTCTACTTTCCTAATCAAGTTGATTTCAAGGCCAGTTTTCACCAAATACTTCTTTGTGGTTTTTGTTGTTGTTTTTTGTTGTTTGTTTGTTGTGCTCTGCAAGTGATATTCCATGTGCTTTGACCAGGTAAATTAGAGTACAGCAAAGCCACGTTTTGATATCGGTGCAGGCAGTCCACTAGGGTCACTGACCATGCACAATTAGCTGAGTGCAAGACTGAAATACTTGCAAAATAACAAATTCTCAGTTATATGGGGTGAAAGGTTGGCATACCATGGCCTGTAGGCCAAATCTGGCCTGTTATTTGTTTTTATAAATAAATTTTATCAGAGCATAGTCATGCTCATTTATTTACATATTGTCTTTAGATGCTTTTGCACAAAAATGACAGCATTGAGTGATTTCAACAAAGACCATATGGCACCCAAAGACTAAAATATTTACTTTTTATCCCTTTACAGAAAAAGTTTCTCAAAGCCTGTTCTGGACCTCTGAGATTGCTAGAAAATGTTTATATTGTTAAGAGTAAATCTCCAAATCCAGATGCTCTTCCGAATTACCTTGATAGAAATATACCCTACAATAAATTAGCTTCTGCTTTCCCCTTCCCCATTACAACATAATTCTGTACAGTAAAAGTTTGGTGGGTCATGAGGCAAAGACTAAATGCGTTAATCAATATTCCATCCTTCTCTTGTTCCAGGGCAGGCAGGTAAACTAGACTTCCCAGGATGCCTTGCACCTGGGTAGAATCATGTGACTCAGTTCTGACCAACAGAATATAGGAGGAACAAATATGTGTCACCTTTGAGAATAACCACAAAGCAGTCCTTCAAGTTTTCTCTCTTTCCATCCAGGGGGCTAGAAGCAAAGGAGAAAATAATCAGCACTATAAGAGAAAAGAGGGCAGGTTCTCTGAGTTCACTCTTAGAGAAGAAACACCCAACCTGGAATGTTTATAGTGAATTTATATAAACATGGAACAGACTTTTATTCTGTGAAGTCATTGAGATTTAGGGGAGGGGCAGAGTTTTTTGTTATAGTAGGCAGCATTAATTGCCCTAATACAGTATACAAAATTTGTGTCCTTCCCGAAATAAAATGATACTACTATATTTTTAATCTTTACAACATAACCATCAAATCATTAGGAGACAATTATGATTTTAATTTATAAAGCCTGAGTGATGTCAACATGCCCTTGCTTATACTAATTATCTGTGTCTGTCTAAATATCCTCTGCTTCTATTTTTTTCCATTTCTGTGAATGGCACTCTGTTGGCTTGCTAGGGCTGGTATAACAAAGCACCACACACTGGGTGGCTTAAACAATAGAAATTTATTTTCTCACAGTTGTGGAGGCTACAAGTCCAAGATCAAGATGTTGGCAAGGTTGGTTTCTTCAGAGGCCTCTCTCTTTGACTTGCAGGTGGTCATCTTCTCTCTGTGTCTTCCTTCAGACAATCTTCCCTCCATGCCAATCCGTGTTCTAACCTCCTCTTTTTATGAGAACCCCAGTCATATTGAATTAGGACTCATCTTAATGTTCTCATTTTAACTTAATTGCATCTTTAATGACCCTGTTTCCAAAGACAGTCACATTCTGAGGTACTGGGGGTTAGGGCTTCAAAGTATGAATTTTTTTTTAGTTGGGAGAAATAGTTCAGCCCATAACAGGCAAAAGGAATTATCCAGTATTTGACCATGGATGTTTTCCTCTGCATTGCCTCATATATTTATTTGTCAGGTCTGATTAAGTGTATTTTAGAATCATCTTTCATTTCTGTCCCTTCATCCCCATTTCTAGTGCCTTCTAATCAATGGCCTCATTTCTTTTAGTCCAGACTTTATTAACCTTCTAAATTTCTCCCCTGTATCTACTTTCCTGCATCATCAATTGATCCTACTAATGGTTCAAAAATCAACAAAAGTTTTCAACTGCCCTGTAAAATAAAGACCAGACTTTTAGGCCTGTCATTCAAGAGCCTTGATGATTGTGTTTCAAACTGTGTTTTCAGTTTGATTAATTCAAATTCAGCCATGGTCATATGCCACATAATAACATTTTAGTCAACAATGGACCTCATATAAGACAGTGATCCCATAAGATTATGGGATCATATTTTTTACTGTACCTTTTCTATGTTTAGAAATGTTTAGAAACACAAATCCTTACCATTGTGTTCCAATTGCTCACAGTATTCAGTACAGTAACATGTTGTATATGTTTATAGCCTAGGAGAAATAGGCAATACCTTATAAGCCTAGTTGGGTAGTAGGCTGTACCATCTAGGTTTGTATAGAACACTCTGTGATTTTTGTACAATGATAAAATTGCCTAAGGAGGGATTTCTCAGAATGTGTCCCTCTTTGTTAAGCAATGAATGACTGTACGTTTATTCCCCAAAAACCACACTTTGTTTTCATAACACTCAGCATTT
>CAUYSK010043639.1:0-68219 GCA_963575035.1 Avahi laniger | reverse complement strand
AGGCCATTCTCTCTGGAGATAAGTGATATCTCATTGTAGTTTTGATTTGCATTTCCCTGATTAGAGATGTTGAGCATTTTTTCCTATGTTTGTTGGCCATTAGTCTATCTTTTTTTGAGAAGTTTCTGTTCATGTCCTTTGCCAACTTTTTGATAGGGTT
The DNA here is from genome assembly GCA_963575035.1 of Avahi laniger. Taxonomy (NCBI): domain Eukaryota; kingdom Metazoa; phylum Chordata; class Mammalia; order Primates; family Indriidae; genus Avahi; species Avahi laniger. The sequence goes on along the minus strand of CAUYSK010043639.1, from coordinate 68,059 downwards.
GTTTGATTTTTTCTTGCTGATTTTCCTGAGTTCTATATAGATTCTAATTATCAGCCCTTTATCGGATATGTAACATGCAAATATTTTCTCCCATTCTGTAGGTTGTCTGTCTGCTGTCATGATAGTTTCCTTGGCTGTGCAAAAGCTTTTTAATTTGATTGGGTCCCATATATTTATTTTTGTTGTTGCTGTGATTGCCTTTGGGGTCTTCTTCATAAAATCTTTGTCTAAGCCAAGGTCTATAAGAGTTTTCCAACATTTTCTTCTAGAATTCTTGTAGTTTCATGTCTTACGCTTTTTCATTTTGATTTATTTTCCATTCTGGTCACAATATTAAACTTTCAGCCATGACCTTTGTACTTATTATTCCAGCTTCCTCTTTACTTAGTGAATTCTTTTGCTTCCTTCAAAGTTTAGCTCCATAATCCCTTTCTCACATAAGTTTTCATATACTCTTTAATTAGTTAAACCCCTCCTATTTTGCACTGTGATGTCAAGTATCAGTTAAAATATTACCTTTACTTGTGATTATTTGATTATGTCTTTCCTGCAGAGACCATACAAACTGGTACCATATTTCATTTCTCAATTCTGTATCCTAGCGCTCAATCTAACCTTTGCTCTTTTCTAGGTAATTTTTTTCCTTGAGTAGCTGTTTATAGCAATATTCTTTATCATTTAAGATTTAGATTATTAATATGTATTTAAATTTCAATTTATTTTCATAATTTTGACTGGAAAATGGTGAGACTTTTTGCATCCACAGATATTTTACATGCACAGTCATTTTTTTCTTCAACTCAAAAATGTTTTATTATATCTTTAAGTGGTTTTCTATTCATTTGTTATTGTCTCTATATATTGGCACACAGGGGATATCCTGGAAGCTGTGTAGGTCAGTAAGGTTTAGTGGGACAGGCACAGATCCTGGCGTTGCTGGAGCATGGGACTAAAGGGGGCAACCTATGTGTAGGGCCATAGGGACCAGCCTGGCATTCAGCAGACCTAGAGCCTGAGTTTTGGGGTGCCAGCCTAGTATATGAGGCCAGGGATGCTAACTTGGTGTGCAAGTAGGCCTGAAAACTGGGTCTGCAGGGGATATCCTGGCATTGGATGGATCTAGAGCCTGTATCCACAGGGGCTGCCTTGGGGCTTGGACCACAGATGTCTGCCTGATGACTAGGGCAGCTGAGATTGGCCTAGTGCTAAGGTGAGCATAAAACCTGGAGATATAGAGGATAGCCTGATGCAGGGGGAAGTTCAGAGCCTGGGGCCACTAGGGTTGGCCTGGTAGCGGGGTCAGTCTAGAGCCTAAGGCCATTGGAGTTAGCCCAGAGCTGAGGGCAAGCCAAAGCCTGAGGCTATTGAGGTTGACGTGGGAGTGGGAGGGAACAGCCCAGAGATCAAGACCATCACAAAACCTGGTACCTGGGGCTACAGGAAACAACCTGGCAACCTGGCATGAGGTAAGCCTGGGGGCTCAGTTTGCAGGTACCAGCCTAGGGTCTGGGGCCATGAGGATCTACCCAGCACTGAGTTTTACTAGGGTGGGCCTGGTTTTGAGGTTGAGGCAAAGTCTGATGTTCACTTTCCTCTCTATCCCCCACACAGAGGAGATATCTCTCCATGTAATACTGCCTGAGGTTGTGAGAAAGGTGACATAGCTAATGTGAAACTTCCCTACTACCCTCTTCAATGCTTCTTTTCTTATTTCTGTGCTATACTCAGGTATCATAATCACTCACCTGGTTTCCTTAACTCTTGTGAAGGTATTTGCATGCATGGGTAGTTATTTAAATTGATGTTTCTCAAGAGAAGTGCCGGAGGGTCCTATTCTGACATCTTATTCCCCTTCACCCTGAAAAGTTTTTTTGAATCACTAGGTTTTTATTTTTTGTTTTATGACTAACATTATATTTTATCATTATTATAACCAACATTGCACATGGAATTACCCTACAGATAAGTCTCTGTCCACATCTATGATTTATTTTCATAGCAAAATGTAGTTAACGTTCAACACAGAAGCCTTGAAAAGCACAGAAATTTCATTAAAATAAAACCTCCAAAGTTCAGGTCTGAATCCATCCTCCACAGATAACTGCATAATAAAGGTTTGTTGTATATCCTTTTAGCATTCTCTTCTTTCTCTCTGTCCACATATGTGTGTGTACAGTTATAAAAACAATATCAAATAGCACTTGCATTTTAGCCTTTTTCTTACCATTATACTATGTGTCAATTTTTTAATTTTATTTTTACTTCTTTTCATAGCTCTTATGTGCCTCCCCCAAATCTCTGAGCCCCAACTGTCTCTTGACATTTATTGTCCTGCTCGTCCTCAGCTATGGCATCGGTGAATGACTCTGTGGGAAACAAACAGCCACAAACCTAGAGTCTCTGGCTCTTCTCACCATTTCCAAACTTGGATGCAGCACACCCAGGACACGGAACCTGGCTTCCCTACTGGCTGAAGAGCGAGCCAGGGACACAACCCAGAAGAGGGGCAAGGGGGAGTCAACTCCCTGAGCAATGACCTTTGACTAGGGATAAACAGGAGATAGATTGGGGCAAAGAGGTGAATTTCTCAAGTCTTTCCTCAGATGATCTAAGGCACAGTCTTCTGGTACAATGTAGCTCAAAACAAACAGTGGTTAGAGCAGCAATAAATCACTTTGCACTTGCTTCTTATCCTTTTTTACCTACTCCTTTTTGGCTCATGTTTGCTGCCCTGAAATTATACCTTTCAATAAGGATTAGCATATAAGTCTTGTCTCACGATCTCCTTTCTATGGACTACAGGCTATGTACCTGCATGGGATTGCATAGTAAGGATATTATAAGTCAATAATGAATCTCTAATTGATTAACATTCAGATATTTACAAATATTGCTTATTACAAATAATGCTGCTATAACTACCTTTACATAAAGATATTTATACATATCTCTAACTACATTCTTAGGATAAATTCATAGATGCTGAATTTCTGGAAAGTGGTATAAACATCTTTAAGGGTAAATAAACTTTTTAGCAAATAACACTGAAGTTCTTTGACTCCAGACTTCATGAGTCAGCAAAGAAATTAGTTGGGAATTACTGAATACATAATTTGAAATGGAAATCTTTTGTAGTATATGTTAAAATTCAGAAACTATGCAGCATATATAGTCAATTCCCCATCTCTAGTTCTGACTCATTAAGAAAAAAGTAATAAATTGTAATGTCTGTAAGACTCTATAATATGTTCAGCGGGTTTTCTTCATTTTACAGATAACCCATTTCCCATTTGTACAGGAATACTTTCTTTTCCCTTTAGAATTTTGTTTTGTTTTGTTTTAAGCACAGTGTTTGCTTCTGTACTCATTTCATTTATACCTCTCAGTCTTTTTGTAATATATTCAGAAAACAGTAACAAAGAGGTTTTGCTTCTTTTCAAGGCTCAGAAAAAAATCTACATCCTCCCCTACCTGGTTAATGGGAATATCTGTGTGATATTGTAGTTCATTATTTCTCTATAACTTTATTCTGAGAGGGCACAGAATGATTAATTTCAAGAATTTTCTTGTGCTTCCAGCACTGTCCATAATAAACTGAATAAATGAAATGCATTTGATATTTGGCTCCATTCTGTTATGTATTTTCTCAGATAATAGTTACTAAAATTATCATTGTGACAGGAGGGTATATGAAGTTTAGTAAGTTTAAGTGAGCATCCCCATATAACAAAATATTTAAGAAACTACTGCTCTAATTCCAGCCCCGTGTCCTGTGTTTGTAAGGTTTCAAATTCTACCTGTGACCGGCATCCTCAATGTTGGGGCAGTGGAGGAGAATTGTTTTTAAAAAAATTGATCTGGATATTTACGTTCTCCTTGAATTCAAAACTGAAAAACATGCAAACCCCAAAATATTGTGCTAATGTACATCTATTGAATAATCCTATAATCTATCCTGATATTCTGTAACCCCAAAGTAGAACCATTTAGTGGATAAAGTTGGACTCCAATGTCAAATCCTTGTGTTCAAATTCTGGCTCCACTGCTGCATAAGTTTGGCAAATTGCCTAGAATTTCTATTTTTTTTTAATCTCCTCTTCTATAAAATTGGAATAATTGTCATATCTGTTTCACTGGATTATTATGAGAATTGAATGTGTTAATAAATGTAATTTAGAAGAGAGTCTGGCACATGACAAACACACAATAAAATAAAAATATAACAAAAATAAAAATAAAATTTTCATGCCCAATATCATATTGGCTACCTGGATAACCTTTAACTTAAATTATGTGACCTTGTACTTCCTTTCATATTTCAAAAGACTGCTAGGGGGAGAAATGAAAGAGAGAAAGAATTAACACTAATTCAGTACCTAAGACATTCCAAACACCCTTTTATTCTACAGGGCTCTTCCTAAACCTGGATACTCCACATGACACCATATCATATTATATCATACTTATTAAAATGTACTCACATTCCACATTATATAATTCATAGCACTTAAAAGATTGAAAGGACTTTTATAATTGTACCCTTAAAATCACTCTCAATTTTCCACTTTTCCAATTTAGAACTTGAAGAGAAAAAAATATTTTCTATCTCAAATATCTTAAGAGGCCCTTGAAAATATTAAAAGCTGCAGGCGCTCTGCCTATAGGATCTAATGGATAATTCAGTTCTCTTTATACATCACATCCTTACCACTAATATTAAACTGTTCTGCTGATGAGGAAACTGAGGCTTAGGCAGGTTAGGAATCTCTACCAGTGTCACCTAGGAAAAGCATTAAACCCAGAGCTGGCCAAAATCAGAATCACTTTTCTCTACATCATGTGGCCTCCAGAGTTCCCATGTTTCTCAGCTCAAAGTGGGGCATAGGGCCCCATATGGCCCTTTGAGGTAAATACATGGACCTCAGTGTCCTTACTCCCCAAGAATGTGGCACTGAATCAGAACTCTCCAGTTCTAAATCCTATTTGGCAAAGAGCCCAGATTTCTGTAACTTCATTTCATCCCTTTTCAGACTGCCCATCAAGAATTAAAGTTCCATGACTCCATGTGGCTGAAGCCCAAACTTTTAACATTTCATTTTATCTTTAATTTAAACACCTTTTTGTTTCTGTTCTTATCAGTTAGATATGTGTTTTATGTCTGGTCCTTTAAGTTTTAAATCCCTTTCCCTTCAATATTTTCTAGCTGTTGGTCAGCCTGGCAGTGGAGAAATAGCCACTTCTCTGAGTTTTCTGAAACAAATTCTGAAACCAGAGTCTCTGGCTTGCAAATTGAACAGATAAAAGTAATGTGTCATCAGCATCAAAATACATGTAGCACGTACATTTTGGTTTTTTGTAAACTTTTTCTAATGTATGAAAACTTCTCTCTCTTAGGTCCATAAAAATGTTTAATCTGGAAAATGTACTTACCTTACACGTATATAGAGAGGATATAATATAGTCCATAAATCCATGGTGAAACCTGATTTTAGCCAAAAGACATCAATAGGTCTAGACATATAATAGCCATTAATATTTACTGAGGGTTTCACAATGCCAAACATAATTCAAAGCACTTTGTATGTACCAACTCATTGTATCCTCTTAACAAACCTAGGAAGTCTCATTCCCATGTTATAGAGGAAACTGAGACATAGAGGGATGAAGTAAGTTGCCTAAAGTCACAAAGCAAGTAAGTGGCACAGTAGTAATTTCAACCCAGGAAGTACAGCACCAACATCCATAACCTTAACCACTAGCAATAGTACCTGTTCCACCCAGAAGAAGGGCATTTAAGGAAGAAGTAAGGACCCATGTGGAAGAGATGCTGATACGATAATGAAGGGGAAAATAGAGAGAATGCATTTCTTCTGTTGCCACCCAAGTCTGAAGGCTCATATCCGACCCTATTGTAAAACTGTAGTAACATTTTTGGGGGGATTCAGTGTGACTGTAGGGACAAATTATGTTTTAAGGCAGAGGAAAAGATAGGGAAGGAGACATTCCTTCCCTTAGGAGGAGGAAATAAATCATGAGGTTTGGTGGCGTATGGAGAACTAGAACCCAGAATCCTTTGTAGAAACATTGGTATTTTCACAGTTGGCACCATCAGCAATGGCAGCATTACGCATACTCAACAGACTTCCCAGAGAGGGCATATCAAATTTGGAGCAAGAGAAGTAAGTATCCTATGCCATTTAGAAACCATAGCTTCCATATGATGTGAGCACAATGTAAACCATGACCTGGACAAGAAGTGCCATTTGGGCAGCTGAGGACTTGAGTCTGTGAAATTTAGATTGTTATCCTGACATATATGCTTGGGAAAACTCAGAGTACTAATAAGTGATTTAATTCTATCACAAAATTAAGAACAGCTTTATCAGCAAAAAATATAAAATTATAAGCAAGGGCAAACAATAAAAAACCAAAATCAACATTTAGAAAGAGCATAATAGGTCGCTTTCATATGCTTCTATATTTTTGTTGTTGTTTTCCCTCTTAATATGTGTTTCTTCTCATTGGCTGGATCTTCTTAGAAACTTTGAAAAGCTTACAAAATATGACAATAAAAACATTAAAAGGAGAAGTATGAACCAATTCATGGAATACCAGGATCATCCAGTATATCAATTGAAAACCACTATTTTGGAACATTCAAAGTTGGGAAGGGGGAAGATTTTTGCTATTTTTTTTATTCAGGTCTCAGAAGTATTTTTGTACTGACTTATAAGATTTCTGCAAGGAATGGGCCAAAATGAAGTTAAGAAGTGGTGTTGGAAAATGGGAACCATTGTACAAATCCTAAGCTTAATGCTGCATCATGATGGAAAAATTAGAAAGAAAATAAAAGAGAACAAGAGCATCCATGCCTCCCATTGGATACCTTGAGTAAGAGGGACATGAGTAGGAGAAGCAAGACCAGAAATTAGATTTTAATTTTTTCTGAGCATAGTCTTTTGGTTGTTGTATAGGCAGACTCAACAATAAAGTGAATCATTAGGATTTACAATCCCACTACAAGAAATTATAGTAGACCTACCTCTCAAAATCAAGAGAGACGAATCAAGAAAAACAGTACACATATCTTTTCTTTTATAAATTTTTTAGTGATCAAAGTCCTCGTAAACACATTTCAAGATATCTTATGTGTCTGGCAGGATATTATGTCTGGAGGTCCTCATGTAAAAAAAGCAAAGGGCTCTTCTCCCATCCCTGCCACCATAACCACAATTCAACAAGAGCAGCCTAATTTTGGTACTTTATATCCTAGACTTTCCTGGAAAGATTGTTTTGGTGTAAGAATTGGCTATATTAAAAAATAACACCTATTTATATACATAAAGCCATATAAAAGGGAAAAATTAAATTTAAAGAAGCAAATAAGTGTAGGTATAATTAATAGAAGCAAAAACTGGCTTTAACGGCCAATAAAAATGGAATGCTTTTGGAAATCTGATTTTAAAAAAATAAATACTAACAGTATTAAAAATAAGGAGAGAATAGATACAGATATAGAGGATAATGTTAATTAGAAGTAAATACTATAAAAAACTATATACCAACAAATTTTAAAAACTAGCTAAAGTAGATAACTTTCAAGAAAAATTTGACAAAATTGATTCAAAAAGCAACAGAAAATACTAATTAAATAATAACCACTGTAGAAATTTAGACTATAGTCAAAAGGTATTTATTTTAATAAAACATCAGACATTGACAGTTTTATAGCCAATTTTGACCAAATCTTTAACGAAAAGACAACACTTTTGTTATATAAACTATTCTCCAAGGGACAAAAAGTGATGGAAACTCTCTGTATTAGGTTAGTTTTCTACTGCTACATGACAAATTGACACAAACTTCGCAGCTTAAAACAATACGAATTTGTTATCTCAGTCTTCGTGGGTCGGGAGTCAGCTCAAGAGTTTAACAGGCTGAAATCAAGGTCAGCTAGGATGAAGTCATATCTGAAGCTCAGAATTCTCTTCCAAGCTCCCTGGTTATTGTCAGAATTCATATCCTTGTCACTCATATAGTTTCTCATGCTAGAAACCTGGAAACTGGGATCATTTCCTTTGCCTTATCCCTAGATGCCTATTAATTTTGCCTTCAAAATAAATGTGAAAATCTTCAACTTCTCTCCATTTTCACTGCTATCACCTCGATCTAATTGTCTATCATTTCTCACCAGAACTATAACCTTCTTCCTGTTCTTCCTATTTTCATTTGCCCTCCTACCCAATCCATTGTCCATATAACAGTCTGTGTAATCTTTATAAAATAGAAGCCCATCATGTCACCAACCTGCTTAAAGTCCTTTAGTGGCCTACCATTAAGATTGCTCTTAGGATGGGATGCATTTCCCATAGCATGATCTACAAGACGTTGCTAAGCCTGTCTTCCTCTCCAGTTTCATCTTGGGTCACCCTTCCTCTCTTTAATAAAGCTCCTAACCACACCTTTCTCCCTCTCAGCTTGCACTTTTGAATTCAGGTATTTTTATATGTTGTTCCCTCTACCTGAATTCTCATCTGTTACCCTTACCTCCCTTGCCTGGATAACTCCTTATCCTTCATGTCTCTGCTTAAGTATAACTTCATCCGGGAGGTCTTTAATGACCGCGCTCCCTCTAAGCCCCTAGACTAAATGATAGCCATCTACTACTATATGCTTTTGCAAACTGTGATTTCACAGACAAGTCCCTTCAATTTCTCCGCCTCCATTTCTTAATTCCTAAAACAGGAATCTCAGAATGTTAGGCAAACAATAAGTAATATGTATCGATCACTTAGGTTGTGCCCAGCATTTAATTTAATCCTCACAACGGCCTATCAGATAGCTCATGAGTGACTGCTTTGTAATCTGTAGCTAGCTCCTTCTTTCTTATGACAAGAAGAAAAACCCACTCAGTATGAAAGGGTCTGTGAAGTTAACTGCTTCAATATTACTTACATTAAGAAATATTCATGGGCACAAAGAGATGTAAATGTCATTGGAAATGGAGGAGGAGGGTGGGTAAAATCCTACCTATTGGGTACAGTGAACACTATTCAGGTGATAAACACGCTCAAAGTCCCGATTTAAGCATTATAAATAAGATATCCATGTAACAAAAACATCTTAATATTTTGAAAGAAAAAAAAGAAATCCTACATTACTCCTTGTTCTACCTTATTTTGTGGCTAAGTCACCTAATAACGTCTTTTCCAGGCCTCCCTGCCCTGTTTCATTGCAAAGGGGCAGAACTGCTTCCTCCATGGCTTCACTCTATTATCTGTCAGAGGCCCTCACCCAATTACCTGTACTTTCTGTCAGCTTTAATCTAAGAATTTACCTAATCCTACAAAACTTCCTTCAGAAATTTTTTCCTTCCCCCTTTGTGTCCTTTATTTCTGAATAGACATTTGTCTCAGGTCCTGAACTTCTACCTCTTCCTACACACTTCTATATTTCTTAAAGATCTTTTCATTCTTCTGAATCTCTTGCCCTATCCTACCTGGAGCCCTCCCTCCCTTAGTTTCTCTTAATGAACCTTGTCATGAGATAGTCTGTGCTCAGCAAAAATCTGTGTATTCCCCTACATTTCCCAGCCTCCCTGGCAATTAGACTGTGGCAATGAGATTAGCTCTTTCCAATGACTATGAGGAGAAGGGGCGTGTGTTACTTCCAGGCTAAGGCCATTAAGAGTAGATGTTCTCTATCATTCTCTCTCTTGCCCTTGCTCTTCCTTTAGTTCTAGCCCCACATCTAGCTTTCTTCCCTGGCCCCAGCCCCAGAAACCTTGGAGACCAAGCGTTTTTTATTGCATGCCTACAAAATGGAGAATGGTGACCAGAACCATATAGGATGCTAAGTAAAAAATAAATCTACATTGTTGTTAAATCAATGAGATTTTTGTGTTTTTCTGTTGCATCAGAAATTATTGATTTCATCAGCTAGGATAAATCTTCTCCTCCTCTTTAATGCCGAAAGACTGTGACAAAGCTTTGTTCCTCTGAACCCACCTCGTCTCATTTTTTCTCAAAAGGAACTACCTTCTCCTACTCACTTCTTGGTATACTTCCTACTCACCCTGAGAAGAGTCCCTCTTCTCAGGTTGTCTTGGCCAAATTCTCTAGGAAAAAAAAAAAAAAAAAAAGCCTAAATCTATATGCCTAATGCTTTATTGGAGGAGCATTCCAGAACAGCAAGATTGAGGGAAAAGGGAAGTGCATCAGAAAAGTAGCAAATCGATCACGAGGTGGCATGTTGCTAACTGGCCTTCACAAGGAGATCACAGCCAGTTTCTCGGTCATGAAGGACATTTCCAGAGAGGCTGTGTGGAACCACTACTGTGTATAAAGTGAAGGGGTAGGGAGGGCACAGAATTTATCTGCCAGATCATTTCTGTCTCTCACTGATCAAAGTTTGCCCTGTATTCTCAGATTGTGTAAACGGATGACCCCAGGCAGCCTCTGGGAAAGCCAGTTCTCACGCCTCAAGGTTTGATGTTTTACCAGAAACCAAAAGTCATGGAAGGCACCATAGCTTCTGTTGGCTTGATCAGTTCAACTGAGGCACCAAAGCTGAAATGGCCCTTGCATGGAGGAGACTGTGCTGGAGCCTGGTTCTCAACTTCGGAGTAGAAAAAATAGCTACCGGTGCCAGGAGATGAAAAAAGGGCAGGAGAGGCGGCCAAGGATCTCCATCTAACAAACAGTCCAGCCCAGAGCTGAGCAGACCTGGAGAGGAAAACGGCCTGGGTCTGGTACAAATAACATCACTCTTTGGTCACAACTAATGTATCCGATACTTTCTCAACTATTTAGTCTCTAAACCTGCAGGTTGCTAAAACTTTAAAAAACTACAGAGGGCTTTTATGTCAGCTTCTCTGCTTCTTCATGGTGGCCAACTCCTCACTGTACACAAAAATCCAAATAACAATTGACAGAAAGATCAAGTTGAAAACTTATAAAAGAATGTGCCACCACGTAACTAAACCCCTTCCAAACATGTTTATTCCAGATGTCCATTCATCCTTTACTAGAAACAAAACACAAGAGCTGCAAAAGCAGCTAGAAAAGCTCTTCTCAAAATATATACCCTCAATGATAGGTAATTCAGCTGTCTTTTGCATAAATATAAAATCTCCAATGCAAATACAGGATCGTTTCCATCACCTCCTGGAGCTGGCTAGCAGCTATCAACAACTTAAACATGACATTTCATTCAATACTCTCGTGGGCCATGAATGTCGAAGAGCAGAACCAGCCAGAGACTCAGGAAACCCCAGAGGCTCAGGAAGCTCACAATTATGCCAACCACACAAGCCCTGAAGCTGAAATGACCTTAATGACAGTGTATTTTTAAACATCTCTACCCAGGTGGCAGACACAGACAGAGAAAGGGACACGCAGCCCGAGCAATTCATTCAGCTGCCAGTGTGGTCCACCACATGTGTTTCTCTGCGGACCAGTGCTGTGATTTGAGGGAGACATGGGGTTACTGCTCAGACTCCTGATTTAAAAATAGAAGAAAAGGTTTGGGCACTGCTGGCCTCTCATGCTCACCCAGCAGGACGGTGATTAGCTGTCCTTTCTCTGAGCCATTCCTTTCTAATAACCGTACCATTTTCCACATTCACGTCTAGGGCCTGGCTATGAGACAATGTTTGTAAGGGATGCATGCACTGCTGCCAGGTCTGCAGTCTTAGTGAGCTCAGGGCTGTGTGGGGGGCACAGTGTGATTTCAACTGTGAAACGCATCTAGTGACATGAGAGATGGAAGAAGTTATTATCTGTTTGGGTTTGGTGGTGTGCCACTCCAGCTTTGGGATCTGGGACACACGAGCTGTATGTATTCTCTGGGCATTTTTTGATGTCATAAAGGAAAAAAATGTGCTACTGGTATGTGCCCATGTGGGGTTGAGGAAGCAGTTGCTTGGGTCCACAAAGTCTTCCCTTTCCTGAGAATGCTGATCCAAAAATAAATTGTCTGCCTGAAACTAGAAAGAGGTTACCAATCCCAGATTCAGGATGTTTGATTGTTAGAAAAAACAAAAATTAATGAGGCAATGAAGCCATGTTTCCTTGGGCAAGTTACATAATATCCATATAACTCAGTTTCTTCAACTATAAAATGCATATAATAATATTTTCTATCTCATAAGATTGTTATTAAATAAGTGACACGTACAAAATGCTTGTATACAAAATGTGCCATATAAGGGTTCAATAAACGAATGAATGAATGAGTGAGTAGATAAACAGAGGACCCACTATGCCTCCTCCCCATTCCAGTCAGGGAAAATAGGTAACTCTATCTCCACCATAACACCTAAGTCTTCTTCCTCCCTATATTGGCCCAAGCTAATAAGGACCCTTCAATCTACCTAATGTAAGAATTGTCTTTGCCCCAGAGTTGATAGCACTTCTGTGTCATGACTTGAGTACGCAGTGATCTGCCAAACACTAAATTCTCCCACACACCTGTCTTCTACTTAAGACCAAGCCCACATGATTCTGTCCTACAGGTTCAAACCTAGAGTTTCTGGAAACAATTATTTCCTTAATAGGTGGACATTTAGATAAATCTAATTTCAAAGTAAACTATAGACTGACATAAAATCAGTAATCAATAAATCATGAATCAGTGAGTAAAAGTATGCTCTAACCTTGAATTCCAATTATCATGAGTGGGATTCTGCTTTACCTGGAATCTAAACACCTACCTTATACGAACTTCATGATCACTAACCCTCCCCTCACCACCTCCCACCTGACTCCTACCCAGGTTTTATGGGTTTCAGAATTCATCCACAACCATTCCCCTCTGCAAAGTGAGGCCAGCAGAACAAGACTTCCTACTCTACCTCCCCAACTTGTCTCATGTGACAAAAAGGCCATCTCATGTTTTTACATAAGGATGGAGGAGTGGTAACCAAGAGGAGACATTATTATTTTTTCTTGAAAGAGTAGCTTTGGGGAAACACTATGGAAGTTTCTCAAGAAACTAAAAATAGAATTACTATTCAATTTAGCAATCCCACTACTGGGCATCTACCCAAAAGAAGAGAAATCAATATATCAAAGGGATACTTGCACTCACATGTTTATCACAGCACTATTCACATCAGTAAAGATATGGGATCAACTTAAGTGTCTGTCAACAGATAAATAAAGAAAGAAAATATGGTGTATATACACACTGGAATATTGTTCAGCCATAAAAAGAATGAAATCATGTCATTTGCAGCAACATGGATGGAATTGGAGGTCACTGTCTTAAGTGAAATAAGCCAGGAGCAAAAAGATAAATATCACACATTCTCACTTATATGCAGGAGCTAAAAACTTTGAACACATGGAGGGAAGGAGTGTAATGATAACAGCCTGGGAAGAGTGAATGGGGAGACAGGAGAGGATGAAGAGAAGTGGGTAAAACAGTACAAACATACAGTAAGACAGAAGAAAAAAAGTCAATGTTAGATAGCAGAGTAGGATGACTATACTTAAAAAAATAATTTGTACTCAGCTCATGGACACCCTGAATACTCTGACTTAATATTCTGACACATTATATGCATATAACAAAATCTTCTCACATATTCCATAAATCTGTACAAATAAAAAAAAACTTTTAAAAAATAATTTTTAAAAAAGACAGAGCAGTTTTGGACACTTCCGTAGCTTATTGCAAGAGGCCCCTCCTCTGTGAAGCAAAATAAATCAGTTCTTTTGTGGTATTCATAGTACTTTGTTTACCTATCACATCAACATTTCCAGCAGGAACTGGGATTGTGTCTTACTCAATGTTGTATCCAATGCACCTAACACATTGCTTCACACTGAAATACTTGTTTGATGTATAGTTGCATAGCTAGAGGAAATCACCTAACACATTTTCAAAAAAACTGTTGTTTTTTTCTCTTTAGGTTTGATTTTGCCAGAAACAATAAATATCTTGGTCCATAGTCTTAAAATCACTGTGTTCATTTTGTTAAACTGTGACAAGGTAGTAATCTAAGAACTCTGTTTCCCTGGCCAAGCTCATAAAAAGTCATTTTATTGACAGGGAGCAGAGCGGGGGTTTGGAGGGGTAAATACCTGAATCTCCATCCAGTGCCACTATTTACCAGCTCTGCGAACTTTGAGAAGTTATTTCATCTTTCAGCTCTTTGCTTTCTTTGCCTTAATATGGAAGTAAAGGTGATAACTCCTGCCTGGGTTTTTGGTGAAGATAAAAATAGACAGCAGAGGTACAGGAGTCTGAGATTATGTCAGGCACATGGTAAACAATAAGTAATAGTAACTACTAATTTATTTATTAATAATATTATTTGTACTAAAGTCTCAAAATTGTTAAATACTTCCAAAAATAAGTATTCTGGGTTGCAGAGACTTGAGAATTACGGAAGACTTACATACTTATGCTCATTTCTGCCTTGCTAATATAACACAAGTACTATGGAGCTGAATTCTAATGTTATATATCAGGAACTGAAATTTAATTGACATGCAAAAGCCCCTGACAGAATTAATAATTCTGATCATGAAACCATGAACAACGGATTTTAATGATCAGATAAGGAACTTATTTCCAGCCACCCACCATGAGAAGCTAATCTTCCTCTATGTCCTAATCTACCGACACACAGACTCTGGGCTGAAATAAGCTCTTAATAATGAATAATCTAGCAATGGATATAATTCTGCACAGAAAATTGAGGATTACAGAACATTTCAGAAAGAATTGGATTTCTCTTTTCCCCACTTCCTCACCCATTCAGATATTTTTCTTTAAATACTGTTTTGAATGCTGCTGCCACCTTAAGGATGTAAGAAGTTGTATACACAAGTGTAGAAAGTATATTCAATAACACTCCAAAGAAAAATGTACAGGGAAAAGGTGTTGGAATTCAGCAAAAATACCCAGGATTGGCTGATGTTTATACTTACTACCCCTAAGAAAAACTGTCTGTTAATGCTGAATTCATTCATTCTGGAGTCTTAGGATAAGGCGGAAATTACAGATCAGGCATTCATAATCTCCACTAATGAACCTGTGCACACTCACACACTCACACACACAAACACACACAGGCTCAATAATGAGTGTTCTAATAATTCTGAGTATTCCACACTAGGATACAAAGAGTAAAAAGCACAGCTTTTCTTGAATTGTTAAGGGAGTCTTAGGCAGCCTTATCAGAAACTTTGAGACGAAATCTAGAAAATTATGGTTGTAAGCCCATAATGATGCTCATGAGCTAATTAACCTGCCATTCTTCTGATGTGGAACTTTATGGGTTGTATCAGAAATATCTGAAAATATCTCAATGAAAGCAAGATGGGACCCTGGGACTTGAAAAAAACAGTCATAATTTGGGCCAAAGTTTGCCAGAGGAAGTGAAGGGAGAGGAGTGTGGAAAAGTAAAAGGAACCAGAAAGTGCTCCATTCTGCAGAGCTTAATGTGTTCTGAGGAGTATGGCAGACAAGGAAAAATTTCAAAAGAGAAGAAAAGAAAAAGAAATGAGAAGAAAGGAAACAGGAAAAAAGAAAGAAAAGAAATGACATGAAGTCACTTATTTATTCCTTCATTCATCAAATATTGCTGAGCACCTAACTATGTGCCAGGCACCGTGTTAGATACAAAGGTGACAGTCTCTGACTTCAAGAAACTCAAAATCTCGTGAGAATGCCAGCCAAGCAAAGAAGGAATTTTCCCCAGCCAGACTCAAAGGAACCTCCTGGTTAAAGTTTCCTATGGGAGAGACTCAGGCTGGGGATTAGAAAAGACCTGGGTTTACAATCCTCTATTCATACTTACTCTCTTATTTTGGCCAAGTCTCCCAACTTGTCTGAGCTTTAGTTTCAGCTTCCGTTTAATGGGAATAATAAAAGCTACTGTCATGACTGGCAGACAGTAGTTACTCAACACATACCTATTGAATGAATGAGTGAATGAATGCTGCATGAGTAAGAGTACTTCAAAGAGAAAATCAATTTCACAACATTTGCTGATTGGTGAAAAAAAAATTGTTCCCATCTTAAAAAAGTGTTAGAAAGTGACAGTATGTAAATATGCATTCAATGCTTCTTAAATGATTCCACTGAATTACGCAGAGGGGGCTAAATATATATATATATATATATATATATATATCTAAGAGGTTATTCCCATAAACAGCTAGATTTTTTGCTCTCCATGCTAATCCTTCAAATGATACTTTCAATTATCCATGTGTAAAGCCGATGATCCAGAGAGAGAGTGATCACATTGCAGTTTAGAAATCCCTCCTGCACACTGCAGGAAACCCCAGTTTGAGAGGCACACACAAACATACATAGTACATGCTCACACCTCTTTTTTAAATTGAATTTAACCCATTTTTTTCTGAATCAGGTCTAATGCATACTAGGTACCCTGCCCATAACTTCTTTCTGAAAATTCTAGCACATGCCTAGCCCCTGTGGAAGGTGTGAGCTTGAATGGCTATGTTTCACCTTCATGACCTTGCTTGCTCGCACTAGCCACAGCTGACTGGTCAAGGCATGGACCTCTGACACAGAAAGACCCATTCAGAATCTAGGCTAAGCCAAGAAGATTCACTCCCTCCTAAGAAAATAGATGTTGGTGGGTACATGGCTCTGAAAAGTCATCCAGGGATCAAGGCCAAGTCTGTGCCATGGAATTTCAAAACCATCTCAAAAGCAGTTATGAGGCATGTAGAATAGCAGGCAAAGGCAGTACTGAGAGAAGCAGGAAATGAAGTAGGTGTCTAAGAAGAAAGCAACCGAGAGACAAACAGGCCCAGGAGAGAAGAGGGCCAATCACTTCCCACGTTAGCCTCCACATCCCAGCTGCGATTCATTCCCAAATTTCATCTCTGTATTCCCTAAACTTATTTCTGTGGGACTTTTTATCATTGCATTTCAATAAACTTTTTTTTAAATTTAACTCATCTGGATGGGTTTGTGTTTCTCCATTAAGAAAAAAAAAAAATCCCTGACTTGGCTACTAATATGCCTATACGAAATTGAAAAACTGGAGCTTCATTTCATTTTTGAAAAAATCTGTGCTAAAAAACCTCTTGTTTTGAGGCCATGCAGACATATTTTTTTCTTTGAAAATAAATGATCTCTGCTCCTGCTGAGAGCCACTAGGTCTGTGGCCAAGTTGTGCCCTATCCCAAGACCAAATGGCTCAGAAGTGCAATGGGCCGGATGTGTGTGTTTCCCCAAAATTCTTATGTTAAAACCCCAGTTCCAATGTGATAGTATTAGGAGGTGGGCATTGGGGAGATAATTAGGTCATGAAGGTGAAACCCTCATGAATGGGATTAGTGCTCTTATAAGAAGAGACCAGAGGAGCAGTTTGTTCTCTTACTACCTCATGAAGACGCAGGGAGAAGTGGGCAGTCTGCATCCCAGAAGAGGACCCTCAGCAGAACCCAACCACGTGCTGGCACCCTGATGTAAGACTTACAGCTTCCAGAACTGTGGAAAATAAATTTCAGTTTTTATAAGCCATGCCACCTGTGGTACTTTGTTATAGCAGCCTGAGCCAGGGATGGCAAAGTAGACCAGCTCCTGATGCACCTTCCTCAACTATTGGGCAAGGCCCCCAAGGCCATTCTTAGCAAGATCAAAGGGTTAGATTCACTGAACTTGCCCCAGGGCAAGAAGCACCACCTGACAAACAAAGTGCAGATATTTCATATTAGCAGGAATGAACTGTGAAACTTAAAAAAATGATAAAACTTTTCTAAGCTACCAGTTTTTTTAAGTTGACAAACCATACGGTGAGAAAGATGTGATATTTTTCCAGGCTCACTAACGAAAACATTAGAAAATTGTTGTCATACAAAAGTGACCAAAAATAAGCAGCTACTAAAATATGAGTGAAACATGTTAAAAAGATGAGCCAGGAAGATGTAATTATCAATAGCAGTAAGATTGTATATTTTTGGATTTCATGATGCTGATGGCATTTGTCAACTTTTGAAAATTTTTAAGATGCAAGTCATGATTTCTTTTCTCATTCTAAATATTCACTTTGTAACTAATTTTATATTCATAACTTTGTATTATTTTATTTTTTCTTAAAGATGATTTTTCAAAACTACTGAAGTTTCAGACCCTATAAAAGGTGAATCTACCCATGTCCACACGTTACATATCAAGAAACTGAGGTACAGAGAGGTTAGGAAAGTAGCCTGAGGTAGCACAGCTGAAAGTGGAGCCAGGATTTCAACCAAGGAAGTTTAGATCCACAATTATCACATGGTTTTTTGACCTGCCGCAAAATTTAACTCTACTAAAATTACTGGTGTGCACTTTGAATGACTTTAAAGTGTTCACACAGCTGTTTCCCTGGTCAGAACCTGAGCCCCATGGGGCAGGGGCTGCAATGTATCCTTTTTTGCATCCTAGGCAATTACTTCAGCAAAATACAGGACAATACTCATTAAAAGTTTTATCAAAAGATGAATGTAAGTGTTACAGCTCTTTTAGAATTTGTCTAGCAAGTTTTCCAGTCCTTACCAGAAGACCCCCACTCCCCAAAAAAGAAGATGAATGAATAACTGAATGAATCAACTCTTTATATTCCCATTTTTCAGGTGACACACTGTGATTCAGAGGAAGGCCAAACAGGAATTGGCAGTCTGGAGAAAGACACAGGTAGGTTTTTGGACTTGTGATTCCCAATGCTTAGGTTGAGGGCCCCTGAAGAGTGGAGATGTTAATGCGGAAACCATAACGTGCTACAGCATCTGGAAATAAATCAGAGTATAATGCCCCCTCTGTGAAGGTAGGCAGATTTTGTGAAAATCAAGAGTTCCTTATATATGGAACAAGTTGGGAATACTGTGGTAAGATTAAGTCGGACTAAATGTCCTGAGCCAAGACACTAAACTCCAGCCTTTTTTTTTTCCCCCGTCACTCTGAACTAGGGAGTCAGAGTGAGATACAGCAATTTCAGCCCAGGGAAAGGACATTGGCATAAAAGGTTAAGGATGAAATACAGTGTCAAGCAAGGTAGACAGTCTGGGACCAGGGAGCGAAGCTGGTTCCTTGGAGAGAAGAGCAACTCAGAATCAAGTCAGCAAACAGCAGCACAGACACAGCAGAAGCCAGGGCATGAAAACGACAGAAGTTACAGAAACTGTGATAATACCTAGAAACATGTCTTCAAATGGTTAAAACTGCTATCAAATGTTGTATATCACACTCCTCCACGCCTGCCCCACCCCCAAGTTCTATTTCTTAGCCGCCTTTGCTGTTCCCAGAACTACCTGTGATGTGGACCAAGAGACCAATGGCACCAGTCCCTTTCCAAATAGCCACAACACCCAGAACCTTCCTTTTGTTCTCACAAGAAGGTGCACAAGACCTGCAGCTTGAATCAGCCAAATACAGGGCAGGGGGACCAAGTTTAATAGCACAGAAGGGAGGACCCAGATGAGAGGAAAGCAGACTTCTGGCATCCAGCACCCCAGTCTTCCTGGGGCCACATTCCTCCAATCTCTGCCTTTATCGTCACAGGGCATTCCCCTTGTGTGTCTCTCAGTCTTCACATGAGCATCTCCTAACAATCTTCCTTGCATCAACCAGCATTAAAGTCAATCAGTGTGGAAAACTGTCAGCCCTGCATGACATTTTAGCTTTATTCCCTAATGCCTTTTTTGTGCTTGTGTGGGGAAAATAGATAGAAATATGGTTAACTTGTGGTTCTTTTTGATTTGGAGTTTGAGGGATTTTCCAAGTAATGAAAAAGCCTGGCCTCCTGGGGCAAAAATATTCACTCAGTGAGCAGAAAAAAAAATATTGCTCAGAGAAAAATGAATTGAGAGCTCCCTGAGAAAGGACCTACTATTGAAGACAATTTTGTTCCTAGAACTACACTAAGTCCAAAGCATAAAGCCCCAGAGGAGCTGTGGGCCTGGGGTCCCAGTGAGGGAGACACAGGTACAACCATTTGGGAATTATGTGAACAGAATTCCCAAGCCTGCCAAGTCTCCTACATCCAGGCCCAGGCTGGGTGCTATGGATTGAATTGTGTCCCCTCCAACAAAAAGTACATTGAGGTCCCAAAGCTCTATACCCCAGAATGTGACTTTATGTGGAAACAGGATCATTGCAAATGTAATTAGTTGTAATGAGGTCATACGAGAGCAAGGTGGGCCCCTAATCCAGTATGATGGGTGACCTTATAAAGAGACGCTCATGTGAAGACAGAGACACACAAGGAGAATGCCATGTGATGGCAAAGGCAGAGACTGGAGTGATGTCGCTGCATGTCAAAGGAACTCCAAAGATTGCCAACAATCCACCACAAGCTAGGGAGAGGCAAGGCAGGATTCCCCTACAGGTTTCAGAGGGACCATACCCCTGCCGACACCTTCATTTCAGCTGTGGACCTCCACAGCTGAGACAATAGATTTCTGCTGTTTTAAACCCAGTTTGTGGCACTTCGTTACAGCAGCTCTAAGTAAGATAAATCGTGTCTAAATATCCTGGGCCAGGTGAAGGGATTAGGAGGGGAGTATTTGGCTGGAAGAATGTTGTACGCTCATTTTAGATTGGAAGGAAGGAAAGAAGTATCATATTTATGTATGTCTGTGTACGTAATATAATATATATTCTTTTTTTTTTTTTTTGGAGAAAGAGAGGCCAAAACAAACTTTGGCAAAGCATTTTCTACCAAATTGCCTACAAAACCCGATGGCAACAATTAGCTTCAAAGAATTAGAAGCTAAATTAAAGAGCAGTAAAATTTTCCCAAGTGCAATTTACATTTTTCTTTCTTATTTTAAGTCATTTCAAGGCAGGTTCATATCTTAAGATCATGACTCTGAACAAGAATTACCAAACAGCATTTTGTCAGTGGTCTAATTTATCAGTAAATGAAGAATACTAGTAATTATGGGCTTTAGATTTAGTGGACACAGGTTCAAATCCTCACTAAATCAATGATTGATATGTAACCTTAAGCAAGTTATAAACTCCCTATATCAATTATCTACAGTCAAAGTAATGATGTGTAAACAACTATCATTTATTCCTGCTCATGCATCTGAGGGTCACCTAGGTGTGATCTAGGCCAGGTTGGACTGGGCTCTGCTTCAAGCTGCAGGTGGGGATCAAGTTGTCTCCATGAGTCTTGCACTCTCCTTGGACCAGCAGACTAGCAGGAATGGCAGAATTGTAGATACACTAGACCACCTATTGGCCTTGGCTTGTAACTGGCACACTATCGCTTCTGCTCACATTCTGTCGGCCACAGCAAGTGGCCAAGACCAACATCAATGGGTCAGGGAAATGTATACTGTCTCTAGTTAGAGAAGAACGAAGGTGAGACTGAATATTTGCTGAATAATTCCAATTATCACTCCCCTGAATAGTTTTCTTACCTGCAAAATGGAGGTAGTAATAGTACCTAACAGAGTTGTTGAATTATTTGTCTCCATTTACTGTAATATTTCACATAAAGATGCAGATTTTCTTTAAAAAAAAAAAATCCAAAATACAAGGTCCGCCGTTCCACCTGGCAATAATTGACTAAAGATTGAATGAAGTTTGCCAAATTTTGGAAGAATTTTTCAGACTCCCCATGTAGCCCAAAATTCATACATTTAAGTTACTTCTTCAGCACCTAGAATCATCTGAGCTGTGGCCCCCACTGTACACCAGCCTGAGTATGTGTGAAGTGTCCCCTGAAGAACCTCATAAATGGACCTAACACTGTGAGGCCAGAGCAAAAGACAAGAATGAAGTTCAAAAGAGATTCCACTATGAGGATTTCTTCCTCCTGCTGGGCTCCCAACTTACATGGTTGGGAAGGATATTTTGTAACATAGACAAAAGGAAGCCTTGGATCCAATAAATCTTTAGTGTTCAACTCTCAAAATTCTTTTTAAAATTTCAAAATGCAGAGCTGCTCAGGAATCTGCAATTGACCATTGCATACTTTGGATTTCTATTCCCAAATAGGATTTCTAGTGCTGTGACCTGAAAGGCAGGTACGATCTGAAGGTTGAATTCTGGTTGCCAAACTTAGCTGCATATCAGAAGAAAATCAACAAAGGGATTTTTAGGACTACACCCTACTGAATATTCTAAGATGATATACTAAAAATCTGACTTTTTTTCTGGTGATGCTGATGAGCAGGTAAGTTCAGCAACTACGGATAAAGATCATCCCAGGGAATGTTATGATGCAGGAAAGGGCTCAGATTAAAAAACAAAGGTTTCACTCCTCTACTGTAAATATCACAGACAGGCACTATTTGGTCTGCCTTACAGTAGAAGCCACCTTATCAAATTTTTGCGCTTGGAAAGAGTAGGTGAACAGAATGTTTCCCCACTTGCACAGGACTCTAAGTCAAATGCACTCCTTTATGATAAACTGGACAAAATTTCTCAAAGAGTAAATAAGAGCTAAGTGATTAATTTTCAAACTGTTATTCCCTGCTGTGACCATTATCCAAAGAAAGCTATGTTGTAATATCATCTATCACCTAAATTGCACAAATTACACATTATAAAATCACGGGCCATGGCATAATATGCTCTTTGTACATTCAGTAAGGCTGTATGCCTGGATACTCATCATTTGACAGCCATGAATCCATGAAACTACAATTCCCTGGGTGTTTGAATGTCCAGGGATTTGTATTTCTCACTGGGAAGCCAGCACTCAAATTTTATTTTCATAATCTAGGACCTATAGCCAAGTTATATGGCAATGACTTCAACTCTGAAAAGTCAATATTACTTTATAAAAGTAATGTCAAAAGCTATTTAATAATACAGAAGCTCAGTCCTTTCTGTAATTCCAAAACTTTTTCAAAAAGTTTCAAAAATCAAAATATTTTTCATAATTCATTTGGCAGCAAAACCCAAACTCAACTGAATTTCTTTTGTGTCAAAACTTGACCTGAACTGGTGTGAGGCTATTTATAGTCTTTGCATATCCCACTTCATGTCAATATTTACGCATTTCACCAAAGACTTATTAATGTGTTTGATGATAGGGTGTTTTTCCAGAACACAGTGGGGGTGTTACATACAATATGTGGTTCTTACATGCATTATCTTAGCTGATCTGTAGTCATACTCTAAATAAGGTATCCTTAAACCACATTATTTGAAATGAGAAACTGAGGCCCAGTGAGGTTTCTCAGGGTTATGCAGCTGGTAGCAGACATAGCTAGACTTCAAAGCTAGGTCACCTAATAATAATTTTCAAGATCAATAAGGAGGTGGGTGCATAATTAAATAATGTTCACAATACCCAGAAAAGCTAGAGGCAGGGCATGTAGATTTCCAGGTTCTGACTTCACCAGATCTCCACCTCATCATGGGCACCCATGTCTTACTATATGTGGTCATCCTCCATCTAAATACCACCACTTAACTTCCAAATCTCCATTTACCACACCCTGGTCAGGTATCTTAGATCAGGAGAATAATAATGCCCTGACTCTAATGACAGTCCAAGAACTTCACTAAGCTTGTATACCCTGCCACTCTTGCCTTCTTCTCACTTTAAGAAACTTTAAAATTCGAATGACAAACCTGCAAATGTACTCAGACATGAAAATAAATCCAGATCATGGCCCACTGAGCATCAAAACCCTTTCCCTAAACCTACTGTTCCTGCTATGGTACCGCTATGTGTTCCCCTCAAATTCATATCTTGAAATCCTAACCCCCAAGATGACGCTATTAGCACATGCGGCCTTTGGAGAGGTGATTTGGTCATTAGGTTGGAGCCCTCATGAATGGAATTGATACAGGAAGGTGGGCCCCAAAACTGGGGTCTGCCCTGAAGGCCAAGTGGGTTCTTGGCCTCACACAGGAAAGAATTTAAGAGCGAGCCCACAAAGTAAAGCAAAAGCAAGCTTATTAAAGTAAGAAAAGAAAAAAAGGAGGCAGTGGTTATCTCTCAGAGCAACAGAGAGTAGCATCTTGTGAGTTTCCAAGGTCTTATTTTACATTAAGCAGAGGGAAGATTATTCCTAAGATTTCTAGGAAAAGGGTGAGGAGTTCCAGGAACTGAGGGTCCCTCCCCTTTATATATAAGCATATAGGGTACCTTCCAAGAGTTACCATGGCATTTGTAAACTGTCACGGCACTGGTGGGAGTTTCTTTTAGTATGCTAATACATTATATTAGCATATAACGAGCAGTGAGGGTAAGCTGAGGTCATTTTTGTGGCCATCTGGGCTCTAGCTGGTTTTGGTGGGTTTCTCCACTGTCTCCTCTTCTATCAGAGACCTTGGTTTGGATCTTATGACTCCTTATTGAGCAGGGCCTTTGGGTTCCCTATCTCAGGATTAGTAATAAAAGAGGCCTCAGAGAGCTGCCTTACCCCTTCCACCATGTGAGGACACAGGAAGAAGGTGCCATAGAGGAGAAAGTGGGCCCTCACCAGACACTAAATTTGCTAGTGCCTTGATCAGGGACTTCCTAGCCTGAAGAACTGTCAGAAATAAATTTCTGTTGTTTATAAGCTACTCGGTTCATGGTATTCAGCTATAATAGCCCAAACATGGTTTCTCTTTCTCTTTCTCTCTCTCCCTCTCTCTCCTCCCTGCAACCTTCCCTGAGAGCACATGGTGGGAAGGCCACCATCTGCAAGTCAGGAGAAAGAGTCCTCACCAGAACCCAACCATGTTCACATCCTGATCTCAGACTTCCAGCCACCAGTACTGTGAGAAAATAAATTTCTGTTGTTCAAAGCCATATAGTCTATGGTATTTTATTATGGCAGCCCAAGGCAACTTGACATTTGGGATGCAAAAGACTGAAATATGTCACTAAAACTTATTGCTCCAGGCTAACTGAAACTTTGTACCCTCTGATCAGCATCTCTCCTTTCCCTATCTCTCCTCCCCCCAATGCCAGCCTCTAGTAACCACCTTTCTACTCTCAGTTTTTATGACATCAACTTCTTTACACTCCACATATAAATGAGATCATACAGTCTTTGCCTTTCTGTGCCTGGCTTATTTCATTTCTAAATTTTAGTGATCTATTTTATTGCATGGTGACCACAGTTAATAATAATGTGTCATATATTTCAAAATTGCTAAATAATAATTTTTAAATGTTTTCACCACAAAAAAAAGGTAAGTTGGTGAGGTGATGAATATGTTTATTAGTTTGATTTAATATTTCTACAATGTATCATAGATTTCATATCACATTGTACCCTATCAATATGTATAATTATTTGCCAATTATTAAAAATAAATAAATACATTTTTAAAAGACAGAAATATGTTGGTTCTATTAGAACTCATTAGATACTGACAAACACTAGGAAATACTACATGAGTATATGGCTTTCTAAAATAAAAAAAATGGTTAAAACAATAATCATCATTGACTGCCTACAATATATTTTATAAGTTGTATTATCTCCAATTTCCACCATACCCATGTGTTTTATTCTTGTAATACTTTGAGTCCAAATGCCTTAGAAAGTTGTCCAGAAATGACAAGTGAGTCAGTGGTAATGCAGGTTTTCAAACCCAAGTATGTTTAAATTGAAAGTCTATATTCTCTACCCCTATCCATTTTGCCTTTCTATGAAAAGAGGAAGCACACACATTAGGTTTTAGCAGAAGTCAGAGGCAGCCTTTATGATATGCACAGAGAAAGCTGCTTACCTGGCATGATAAAGGATTTTACTCAGCCCAAAATATCTCCATTATTCATGCCTGAAATTCCACCATCATAAATTCACTCATTTACATCGAATGCTGGCTGTTCCTAACATCTCTTTCAACTTGCAAAAACTCATGTAGAAATAATAAATGAAGTTCCAAATGCGTGGGGTCCAATGTATTTGTCAATTCTGTTCAACTAACAAACATTAAACACCTGTTATACACAAGGGACTGTGCTAAACTTGCCAGGAATACAAAGATACATAAGACACTCTCTGTCCCTTATAATACAGAACTATCAGCTGTTGAGAGGAGGAAGGTGGCACTAATAATGTCTAAATGAAAAAAGCACATTCAAGTAAATTACACTAAAAAAGTGAGTATTGACAAGTGGTTAAGAAAATGTCCCTACACATTAGGACTCCATAGAGATACGAGCACATAAATGTTAGTTTTTCACTATTTGAATCTGTTGTCAAGTGCATCTTCTACTTTTTTTAAAAAAAATTAAGAGTAAAAAAAATACAAGTTAATTGGATCTAAATCTGAATTGAATCTGAATGTTTCTCAGTTGATATTGCTGATTTTAATACACGATCTTTCTAATTTCCTTTTATTTTGACCAGTACCTACCAAGAAGACAGAACTTTGTGTTTTCTCTCATCGTGCATTTAATGACTCAATTCCATGTTGTTCAGATCTTTATGAGAACCTGGTAGGTACAAAGGCCCAGTATTAGGCACACAGTAGCATTCAAGGATGATTCAAATAGATAAAAGATTTACAAACAATGTGCTATGAGGTTTCCAATAGAAGGAAAGGTCATAGCTAGTTGGAATGTGATCAGGCTAATCTTCCCATCTGCCTGCGATAGAACCCAGATAGAGGCTGCCATCTGGGTGACCCCACCCAGAGGATGTCACTACATGACTACAGACAGTCTTGAAGCCAAAATGCTAGCAAGAACTCACATATCACCCAGCACCTCTGGCTTTCATCACAGAGTCACGAGAAAACAGGAGTAGGTATGCAGTAAATTACATAAGTCAATATAACCATGGAAGAAATGCCCTGGGCACATTGCAAAGACAATGTTCCCTCTGAGAGCCGACGGAGGTAGAGATGGTTGTAGGCTGATACAGACAGGCAGGAACGTTTCCTTTACAAATCAGACACTCAGGTTTACACCAGACATTTGCTTCCCTAACAGGAGCAGGACTGCTCAGGTTTAGTTTTCATCTTTCCCTAGTGGTATTCTCCTGACACTTATTACAAGCCAAGTAGCAATATAGCACTGTCCTCAAGGGAGAATATTCTCTCATTTTGGCTGTCATGTGAGAGAGAAGGCAGAGGAAGGAGGTTATTTGTTCTTCGTGTAAATTTCTTTTCACTTCTTTCACAGCCAAGTCAGAAAAGAGCAGAGTGGGGGAACTTTCAAGTGGACACAGATGGTGAAAGGATGCCATGTTTTCTGCACAAGTAGTCCACTACCTAGCAATTAATTTCTAAATCCATCATTTAATTATTAACTCTAAAGGACACTGAAAATGAACACTACTGCATCATTTACATATTTAATTGGATTAGACCGCTGACTTTCAGATCCTGGCAATTAACTGGCCTCCATGTCCCCTTTTCAATACTTAAATGACTCATCTCTTATACTGGGGTGCCTATATTCACTCCATGATATTTCACTTTGAAAAATTAATTGTTCTATTTCAGCATCATTATATGGACAGGCTAATGCAAACAAACTTAACTTCTTGCTGTCCTAAATAATAATGACTTCATGAAGAAGCTGTGTAAGGTTCTAGCTAATGACGTATGTTTATAACTAGAAACACTCTATTTTCCCTTTAAATAGGAAATTAATTAAGTGAAATCAAATGAACCTGCTCTTTTTGCATTTATATGCGGTCAATGAAGAAGGCATTCTTCCAACTGAATATAATTTTTGTTTATCTGTTAGCTGATTGAAACAGCATGTAATACAACCCCAGATATAGTTCTATATTTCCAGGTATTATCTAAAAATAACTGCAAGTTTTAACTGGGACAGGCTAGATTTGAGACTCAAAACAACACTGATGACAAAGAAAAGCAGTTCTAATGTATTCTTATTGTGAAACACACCCTGCTGTTCACAAAGACCTTCACAAAGTCTCCAAACATCTCTGAAATGATCTCAGATGGGACCATTTGGAAACCAAACAGGACCAGGAAAGTGCATAAGGTAGGTTGTTCTCTTAATGGTGTGACTAAAAATTATAACAGGCAGAAAGTCTAGAATGGTTTAAGAGGGCAGTCTCTAAAGTGGGCAAGAGCTGGCTGTGTGTCCCGGGTGTGTCATTTAACGTCTACATATGTGATCTCAAGCAGGGTACTAAGCTTCCCTAAATTACAGGTACATCATCTCCAAAATGGAGCTGATGGTGACCAGGAGAATTAAATGAGATAATGCAGGTAACATATTTAGCCCAATGCCTGGTACATAGCAAGAGCCAAAGTAATGTCAGTGTTTATTTTACTACCTCATTGTTAAGCTATGTATTCCATCAGCCTGAGGCCTGAAATGATTGTGGCTCTTATTAGATTTTAAAACTTCCAAACCTTACTAAAACTCGGAAGCCAACGCTGGTTTTTAGTACAAGCTCAACATTCAAAAACTGTGTAATATGGAATTCTGTCCAGTTCAATCATGAAATATATGAGCTCATTCCCACTTTTTAAAAAATCAATTTTGCTGACCAGGGCAGTCCCATTCACTCTGACCTAACCTACAAGGGTGCAATTTTAAAAACAATACATTTGATGGGATAAGAAAGATCGTGACCTTAAGAGAACTGTCAGGATTCTCCAGAGTAACACAGAGCAGCTCCTTCAACCTTGAGCCAACAGGAACTACTTCAGCAAACAACAAAGCACATGGAAGTTTCCAACTTTATTCATTCCACTTAACAAGCATTTCATTCAGGGTCTACTTTATGCCAGGAGCTGGACTGTTTCTTCTCCTTGTTGTTGTTTTTTTTCTTATGAAGCTCCAAAAAGTTCCACCCCATACTAATCAAGCAGAAGAAACTACCTGGATACTTCTCAAAAATCTCAAATGCTAAGTCTCTGGTGCCCTCAGCAGCTGTAGCAAATTAGAGCAGGGACATAGGCTTGCAAGGAAGGTTTTGAAAACTCAAAAAAAGCTCTATTTTTAAAGAAAATTACTTTTCCAATTTTTAAAGAAATCCATGCTTATATTTAAATTTTTCAGACGATACAGGAAGGCATAAGTGACAAATAAAAGTCTCCCATCGTCCCCTCATCCAGAGATTATGACCGATAGTCTACAGCTCTTTCTAAGCAAACATATATAGATATTATACATATATATAACTATTTTTTTATAAATATAAATGTCTTTCCATGTCATAAATAACGTTTTAAATGTGCCTTATCACTGTTAATGACTCCATTGTTCTCCACTATATAGAGGTACCATGTTATATTTTACCAAATCCTCTCACTAGGTATTTAAGTGGTTTTCATTTCTTTTTCATTTATTTATTTACTCAACAACTAAATATAGAGCACCTGCAGTGTGCTTAGAACAGTTTCAGATGCCCGGGCTACTACAGCCATGAGCAGGAGAGGCAAAGTTCTTGTCCTGGTCAACCTTACCATTAGAGGGGAGGACGGTGATAAAATAAATCGGGATAAAGGGACAGAGAAGGACAAGAGGTGACTATGTTTGACAGTCAGGAGATACACACATATTTTATATATGCTTCTTTGTGCATTTGTTCAGTTACCAAAATTGGAAGATTTTGATTTTTTTATTATTAAATTGTGACTAATTTCCTACTCTGTAATTAATAATCTGGATGAGACGGTCCTGACATTTACACAGTGCATTCTAGGTGGGCTCTCATTGTCCATGCCCTAAAGTCCTCTTGGGATTAGGCAGCAATAAGAGGAAATGAGTTTTCCTCAACCCCTTGCTCCATGCTGCCCACACCAAATGTCAGCCTTTTAACCATCAGCGAGAGGTGTCCTCACTCATTCCAGATGGAACCAGAGTGCTTTCACAGGCATTTTTCTTTCAGAATAAACAAATTACATAAGCAGCTAACGTACTGCTTCTCAACCAAACGCATGTGCAATTAATGAGCTGCGGTGGTGGTTGTGGTTAATATTTGATAGCCACCTACCTAGTGTCCTCATAAAATATTTGCTTTTCTTTTCTTACTGGTGGAGCATACTAGAGTGTTGCCTCTGTTCTTCATCACCCCAGGTATCTGAAAAACCAAGCAACTTGGGATTTTGTGTGTTGTCACAATCTACAGTGAATTCAAAGATGAGTATTAATGCTGGAGATCAGCAAGGACATGCAGAAGAAAAATCTTCTCTGTTATCCTGGATCTAACAGTTCCATAGTAAACTGTCATTGCCTGTTGCTTGAAAAGCACCATCGACTAGCAGAAAGGGCAGAAAGACTTTTAAACATCCCCCGAAAACCAGAGTATAAGTGATGTAACCAAACAACAGCTAATATTTACTGAGTGTCCTCTATGTGCTAGACATTGTTCCAAGTGTCTCACTTGTAGTAACTCACATCTCTTGGAGGTAAGCACTATTATTACTCTCTTTTTAGAGAGAAAGAAACTAAGGCACAAAGAAGTTATTTTCCCATGTGGTAGAGCATCATCCATACATGCCCTAGGCACAGAGCACACCACACACACTACATACATGTATCCCATATACATATATACACCACAAAACACACCACACATACATACATACCCACCAAATTCCACACATATCACATACCACACACATGGCCTACCTTACATACTCATCCATTCCACACCCACATATATCTTACACAGTCACAAACCACACACACATACACCACAACATACCTACTATACACATATTCATGCACACATTCTCCATGCATCGCCAAACTGAGCTAATAACTAAGTAGTAAATACCAAGGGTGGACTACCAATGAGAGAATTTCAAGATATGCTAAAGCTCATTCCTTCTCCTATGAGGTGGAGGTGGCAGCATAGATTCTTCCGAGGGTTGGTTTAAGAAGTATCTGTGATATGCGGACAAAGGTTTGGTCACCTGTCAAAGGTGCTATTCTGCTGCTCATAGAGTTCAGATGAGCTCTAGGTTCAGGAGGATAAGTTACAGCCACATCTCTCCACTCAAGTGTCTAACATCTTATAGCATGTTCACCGAGCACTTTCTTGCTACTGGAAACATGGTCCTAACCCTTCAGGCTGGAATTCAAAGCCTTCAGCTATTATATCTCCTGGGACTTTCCCACATGAATGGTCCCCCTCTGGCATGCTAAAGGACTCTTGTTCCTTTTGTGCACTCCTGCCTGTGCCAGACAAGACCCTCTTATTTTTTGCAGTCTGAACCGAAACCACCCACTCTGGCCTAACTCAGTCTTTCCATTACAATGAAGTTTCCTCTGACTTTTTCATCCTCTACAAATCTCTCCATCCTCTAAACTTCTATAGCATGTATTATCTGTCTCACCAGTTTGGCATTTTGATACATGCAGTACCATATTGTTAGCTATGTCAAAAGATAAAAATGCTGTATTATATTCTAGGTGACTGGAAACCCTCCATCCATTTATTATTCAGTGGCTGTCATTGCTTTAGAGGGATGGCAAAACAGCAATTATTGACTTTGCGGTTCAAAATTGGATTTTGCAACATGGAATAAATGGACTC
Source organism: Avahi laniger (assembly GCA_963575035.1). Taxonomy (NCBI): domain Eukaryota; kingdom Metazoa; phylum Chordata; class Mammalia; order Primates; family Indriidae; genus Avahi; species Avahi laniger. Next base: position 36,644 of record CAUYSK010043639.1, on the reverse strand, counting down.
TTAAAAGAAAGGTGATTTTGATTTGTGAGACACTAGCTTTTTGAAAGAGAAGGGGTTGGTTGGGTCCTAAAAGCTTGCCTTCAGCTATTAAGAACTAAGACCTAGAAGATAGTAAAGTTTATTTGATAAACCCAGTATTAGGATGAATTCATAATGGCATAAAAGCAAGTTTTCCCATCCAAAGTTAGGAAAATTGCAATGGCTGAGATAGGAGGAAAAACAATAGAAGAGAAGTAATAGTTTAAATAGCCAGGTAGTGTTGCTTATACCCTGCAATCTTCAGATGTCCCTACACATAGAAAGCATGGGAGAACTGCCATCAAAATGTTATTTTGGCGGTATGTCTACCATGAGAAGGAGTAGGGTCTACCCCAAAGTCTACCAAGGTACCAGAGGGACATCCTACATGGCCTCAGTTGATTCCTCATGCACTCCTATAGATAAATCAGCTTAGCAAGGCACACATCATTTAAGTTCACACGAGTAACGCCCTTTCAGGTGATTTCTTCTCTTTTCCTCACTCTGGTGTATGTATATAGACATAGCCTAAAACATATTTAGTTACACAGTAGGATACATACATGATTCAATATACTAAATTGGGTATATAAAGTGAATTCTTTGTGCTTTACAGTTGAAGAATAGATTTTCCCAACGCATAAATGATTTGGTATCATTTGCTCATGACTGAATAGAATTGGCCATTTGTCTAAATTTGCACACTTCACAGATTTGCTAGTTGGAGGTATTTCTTTGTACCACTTCTATTATTTTTCTATTTCTTATATTCTTTTCCAAAGAATCACTTCATATATCCTTATTACTCTTTGATATTGCAAATAAAGCCTTTTCCACAGGCTGGGTATGTGGCAGTCTTAGCTCTCCAGAATACAGGCAGGGGCCAGGAAGGAAATTAAAAAAAAAAAAAAAAAGTTGTTAAATGTATGTGCATTGACATACACTTGCAAAGAACTAAAAGCCCTTTCTAGAGTCTTACTTCTACATAAGTTAGGTTATCTGGTTTTCTAGTTCACGTAAACCCAGAACTAGAAAGTTAGACATTTTGGGGAAATTAGAAGAGGGACATACATTGATGCAGCAGGAAAGGGCAGCTGATAACATGGAAATTCTGGCAGAGGTCCTAAATCCTGGAAATGATGGAATAGTTGCTAAGTGACCCTATACCCTAAGGCAAGTGCAAGACCATCTAACAGGACTTGCTAGGTGATTATAAAACAAGTTCAGCCAGCAGCAGCCCAGCATCCATCTGGATAGCATATAAGAGTTGAGGGGAAAAAGGTTTTGAGAGAAAGGATTTCTTGGGAGAGGGATGCCAGTGCCTTGTGCATTTCCCCACCCAGTGGGGGAAGAAAGGGAAAGACATCTCTTTTACCTTCAACCAAATGAGAGAAGCTAAAGTGCCTGCTATTTGTCACTTGGAATAGAGACTTTGATATCTGTAATGATGGACATATTCCTCTGCATTACGGTGGCCACTAGCCACATATGACTACTGAGCACTGTAGCATGGCTAGTGAAGCTAAGGAACTGAATGTGTAAATCTATTTAATTTTTATTCATCTACATGTAACTCTAGATGGTCACACATGGGTATGGGATACTTTATTGGACAGCACAGCTCTAGTATATTCTTTATGAATATTTTTAATAAGAATAGTAGTTAGCCCTGAATAATGTGTGATGTACCAAATATTATATGAAACATTTTCCTTCTATTCTCTTTTTGATCTTCCTAACAGCCACTTGATATAAGCACCATCATTATCTTGATTGTATCCATTAGGAAACCAAGACACACAGAGATTAAGTAAAGGACAGATTTAGGATACAACCTAGGTTTGATTCCAGAATCTTTGCTTTTAAACATTGCTTTCTCTTTTATAGACAGGTCCCTTTAATTCCCCACCCCCATATTCATTCCTTTTGTTAATGAGAAACAGTAGCAAGGACCATCTCCAAAGAATTCATTTATAACTTTTGTACTGTATCTTCTTTCAGTTACACAAACTTCTAATCTTCCTCAACTACTTTGATATATATACATGTATTTCTTATACAGTACCTGTGAGGCAGAATAACTCCATTTGTCTTATTGTAATCATCTTTGTTGAATAGTAAGTGAATTCTTTGAAGATGAAAAGATTTTGAGCCTTGAAATATATGTTTGGGAGGTCCCTAAGTACTCTCATATGTTTGATATTCAGAAACCTGAGAACACATTATCACCTCTACCTTGGAAAAACTTCATTTGGTCCATAATGAGAGTGAGGCTTAGGGACTTTTTGACATGGTTTTCTATGCAGAAGGCACTTTCCTCTTTGATACATTAGCAAGTCACGGAGTTTCATTTGTACTTTTTATTTTCCAAATGGGATAATTATGTAAGAAGAGAGATTTGTGCTTTAATATTTTTATTCTAGGTACATGGGAAGCCTCTGTTGATTCTATATAAGCAGGGATATTCAGTGACTGGAGAAAGGCGATCCACTGATTTTGGGTTAAACATACTACATCATTCACTGTACATACCCTACTGGCACAAAGAATCATAATTCTACAATAGCAATAATATAGCCCCTGATTACCATAAATCAACAATAAAGCCAAGTTTAAGATGAAGAACCAGGAGTACGATTACCTGGACTCAAACTGTGGCCTCGTCACTCATTATCAATGTGACTTTTAGGCAAATGCCAAAATTAGGCAAGTGCCTAAATTTTCTAATCTATAACATGGAATTACTAATAGTCCTTGCCATGTAGGTTTTTTAAATAATGGTTTTATTGAGATATGATTTACATACCATAAAGCTCACCCTTTTGAAGTGTAAAATTCAGGGGGTTTTAGCATATTATCAGTTGTGCAATTATCACCACTATCTAATTTTAAAGCATTTTTATCACTCCAAGAAAAACCCCAAACCTGTGTTTTCCCTTCTCACTCTGCCACTGGTAACTAATAATCTACTTTTTGTCTGTATGGCTTTGCCTACTCTAGACATTTCATACAAATGAAATCATACAATATGTTATATTTTGTGACTTACTTCTTCCACTTAACCTAAAGTTTTCAAGGTTCATTTATACTGTAGCATGTATTAACATGTTATTTCTTTTATTGCCAAATAATATTCAATTATATGGATATTATATTTTCTTCATCCATTTATCAGTTCATGGATGTTTGGGTTGTTTTCATATTTTGGTCACTATGAATAATGATACAATGAACATTTCAGTACAAGTTTTCATAAGAGATATAGATTTTCATTTCATTTATTTATCTATGAGAATTTCTGAGGCATATGGTTTTGATTTGTATTTCCCTAATGACTAATAGTGTTGAGCATCATTTCATGTGCTTATTAGCTATTCATATAGATTCTCTGGAAAAATGTTGATTCAAATCCTTTTCATTTATTTTAACTGGGTTACCCATCTTTTTTTGCTGAGTCATAAGGGCTTTTTTATATATAGTCTAGATACAAATCCGACATCAGATATATGATGTGTAAATATTTTCTCCTATCCTGTGGGTTGTCTTTTCACTTTTCTGGTGGTGAACTTTGAAGAACAAAGTTTTTCATTTTGGTGATGTCCACTTTATCAATTTTTTCCTTTTCCTGCTTGTGTTTTTTGTGTCATATCGAATAAACCATTGCCTAACCCTAACTAAGATTTATATCCATGTTTATGTTTTTTTCTAAAAGGTTCTTAGTTTTAGCTCTTTAGGTTTATGATCCATTTTGAGTTAATTTGTGTACATGAGGTGAGATAGTCTAAATTTTTTTGTGGCTATCTAGCTATCACAGAACAAATTATTAGAAAGACTGTTATTTCCCAATTCATTGAATTGTCTCAGCACATTTGTCGAAAATCAATTGACCATAAATGTAAGAATTGATTCCTTGATTCTAAATTCCATATTCCAATGATATCTATGTCTATCCTATGCCAGCATCATACTGTCCTGATTAATATAGCTTTTTACCAAGATTTGAGATCATAAGTGTGAGTCCTCTAACTTTGTTCTTTTTCAAAATTGTTTTGTTTGTTCTGTGTCTCTGTCATTTTAAGATAATTTTAAGATCAGCTTGTCAGTGTCTATAAAACAGACAGCTGGGATTTTGGTAGAGATAGTGTTGAATCTGTTAAATGCTTTGTAAGAAGCTGAATGATATAGGGAAAAGAGGACTAGGCTAGAACTTTAAAAATGTAAGTTCTCACCCTTTGAAAAATCACTTCCATTCTTAGTACTTCATTTTCTTCATTTGTAAAATATGGGAGTCGGGCTATGTTGATTTGAAAGATGCCTCCAAAATCAAAATTCTATGTGTTCTCTAGCTCAGGACTGAAAAGAATCTCAAAAGTTTGGGAAAAATAGCCCAGACTTTTTTTTTTTTTTTTAAGTCAACTATTTTGACCTATGAACATTCCTGGACACCTGACAAACATAGTAACTCTAGAGATAGAGAAAATCCTAGTTTGGAGAAATTCTTTCTTCCACTAGATTAAATGTAAGCCAAATCAACCAAAGCACTTGTTAAGAACTTGCAGTTATTAATGGGTTCTTATGCTGTTATTTGCATAAATGTTCATATTTTGTAAACTACATGTGGTATAGAGCCACATAAAGTAATACCTGGCTATACGTTAAATATCTATTCTATAACTTCACCAATCAGAACATAAAAGCCAAAGAGCACAGATGTCAATTACGGTTTTAATAAATATAGATTACCTCAATTAGTAAATATTTAAATATTTAAATATATAATTACATAATTCACTTCTCCTAAGTTCTAAGGTGACATTCATAACAACGAACACAAGTACTGGCAAGTACCCTTGTTTCTTACTTTTTATACTCTCTAAATAAATTTTCTAGCATTAGCTGACTAGATATATTGGATATTCACATTCAAATTTTCAAAAGTTCTAAATATCTGGGAAGCATGTAGCATGTACCAGTCATGAAAGATACAAAGATTAAATATTATGCAGTCTTTTCTTTTCAAAGAGTTCACCTAATGTACCTGGGAGAGTTAGATATATAAGAAGATAATCACAGTACAATGTGAGAAGTGCTGTAATAAGAGTACAAAAACTGTTTGGAGAATACAGAGGAGATAAAGAGACTATTAATCTCTCTGTAGGAAAGGAAGGTAAGGGTGGGAAACACTGATTAAAAAAAGGCAAGACTTCAGAGCTGATGACACATCTGTACTGATGTGTGACATGGGAAAGCAAGAAGAGTTGTGGATAATTCCAAGATGCCTAGCTTCGATAACCTCCTGAACGGTGACGAAACTTTACACAAGTTACTGTCATCAACAAACAAGTTCTCATGATTTCAATGGAGTTGAACACCAGATAAAGAAAAACCCAAATCTATATGGCCTCCTCCCTCATCCCAAACTAAAAGCAGAATTCCAAAGTACAACTTTGAGGTGGTTTTTATATTTCATCCAAACAATTGATGCTTCACACAGCTACACAAATACCCGATCCTCGCTGAGCAAAAATCAAATAAAAACCAAGCTGTAATAAAGGTTATTCTGAATGATAAAATATTTATTTCTCTAATATAAACTTTCTCCCTCTTCTCATCTTAGTGAATTTGTGTTACATAAGTAAATATGATTTTGCATTTTATGTCATATCAAACCAACAATTGCCATTTTCCCGGAAAAGTATGTGTGCACGAGTGCCACTCTACTAATATCAGACAAAATAGATTTCAAAACAAAAAAGTTACTAGAGATAAAGGAAAAAAACTGTATAATAATAAAAGAGTAATTTCATCAGGAAAATATAATACGTATGCGTCTAACAACAGAGACCCAAAATACATGAAGCAAAGACTGACGGAATTAAAAAGACAAATAGAAAATTCAACAAAAAGAGTTCAATACCTCACTTACAGTAACGGATAGGAAATTGTGTTCGCGGCCGCCGCCGTCGCTCACTCACACGGGCGCCGCCGGGCTCCAGCGGAAGGAGAAGGGGCCAAGCAGGAAGGCCTTCAGGCCATGGCTGCCACAAAGCCTAATGTCACCCACAGGTCGACCCCTGGTAAAACACCGGAAGTAGGAACTGGCCACAAAAGCCGCTCCCACGAGTGTGTCCTCTTCCGGAGGGGTGAAGGAACCTCATCGCTACGGACCTGGTGCCCTGGCGCTCTGTGAAATGAGAGGTTACCGGAAGTCCGCCGAACTTCGGACTCCTAAACTTCCTTTCCGGCGTCTGAGGCGAGAAATTGCCCAGGACTTCAAAACAGGAGGTAATGAGGCCTGTCTGGCTTTTTAAAGACACCAAGCTGTGTGCCGTCCATGCCATGTGTAAGACTTATGCCGCCTATGGGGAGAACGTGCTTAAGACTCCACTACGACAGGGAACCTTTCATTCTCAAAAAAAAAAAAAAAAAAATTCTTCCTGTTATTGGTAGTTCTAAACATTAGATTCCCCCCCAACACACACACACATGGGGCCAAAAGGTACCTAAGCATATGATTGCGAGTGGAAAAATAGGGGACAGAAATCAGGTACTGACCGTTTTTCCATTTTCATTTGCGTGTGAATTTTTAGTATGAATGCATGAATGTAAAGCATTAATGGAAGTCACAATGTTTCAGTGAACAAGTTCCAGTGATTCAACTTTAAAACAATTGTAAATAAACCTGCTAAGTTTTTCTGGACAATGCCAGCATATGGATTTTTTTTTTAAACAAGTAAATTTCTTATTGACAGAAAAAATAATAATAAATAAATAAAGGACAGGATGAATGGATGGGCAGAAGATCAAAAAGAAAAGGGAAGATCCTAGCAATGTGTCCACATGATCATGTTTTTATAAAATTTGAAAAAATAAGTAAAAATAGTTAAGATCATTGTCTCTTCCCACTCTGACTTCCCCTCTGTCACATTTGCTCCCATGTTGGGTGGCAACAGAGTAATTACGAGCATTTTGGGAATGAAAGGGATAGTTACATTTAAGATACATTTAGTTTGATGGCAATATATTTATGTGGCTTACACACATCTCTAGCTTTACTAGGTTGGAATGGCTTTCAGGAATACTCTCACTGCCCACTGTGCCAACTCACCCACTGTCGCAAACACAAATGTACAAGGGCAGAGGTTGTGTTGAAAGGTGAATCTGTCCTAAAGCACTTGGCACCAGAACTATGTAAGTAATGGGGGAGAAACCAGGTTAGAAATGGGAGAGCCAGAACCTAGTCTATGGAAAATCCTCCGGATCATCAAAAATAGAAAATTGTTAGCAGAGGAGACATAGAAATACTTTCCTTCCAGGAAAATACTTAATAATGTGACATTTGAAATTATAAAAGGACCATACTTTGTTTTCCCTTTTTTGTGGGAAACATGAAAAACAGAATTTTTCAGAATTCCCTTGGTTTAAAGGCACAACCTTACTAATAGTGAGCATTTCTGTGAGGTAAGTCATACATTTTATGCATCACAACTTTTAATAAAATATACACTTCACTCAATAATAAATATATACTTCAGTCAATAAGACTGAAAATATTACAAATACCATATGTTTTTATTTGAATATGTGCTTAATGTATGCAACCAAAAAATATATGTGGAAAATCAATATTATAAAGGTGTGTTAGTCTTTGGGGGCTTCCACAACAAAATATCATAGATTACGTGGTTTAAAAAACAGAAATTTATTTCTCACAGTTCTGGAGGCTAGGAAGTTCAAGATAAAGGTACAAACAAGGTAGATTTTATTCTAGGACTTTCCTCTGGGATTGCAGACAACCACCATCCTGCTGTATGCTCATGTGACCTTTTCTTTGTGTGCATGCAGGAGGAGAGAGAGAGCTCTCTCTCACGTCTCCTCTTATAAGGGCACTAATCCCATCATGAGGGCCTATCCTCATGACCTCACCTAACCCTAATTACCTCCCAAAGGCCTCACCTCCAAATACCATCACATTGGGGCCAGGGCTTTAATGTGTAAATTTTGAGGGGATATAAACATTCAGTCCATAGCAAAAGATGTGTGCCAAAATAATTGATAAAAGTATTATGCATTTAATGGCATTTGTGATATCTATCGGCTCTTTGACATTGATAATTTGTTGTGATTTATTTTCTTTTTCTAAGTAAACATTCAATATCACAATTTCTTGTAATTTTGCATTCTTTCTCTCAAAGAAGAACTTAAGCTTCCATCTCCACAAAATCGGGACCTTCTCCTGCCCTTAACCTCACCTTCTTACCCCCAGATCCTCCAGTTCAGTTCTCTTCCAGAGCTGCCCATTTTCAATACAACATTCAATTCAACACATCACTTTCCCTGAAGTTCTAGCCAACCATACATTTTCTATCTACTCTCAAAATTCTAAGTCACAAATCTCAAGAACAGGTTCGGTATTATAAAAGCAGAAATATTTTTGGAGTGTAGAGGAAGGAAAGAAGTTGAATAAGCAAAGACTATCACTCTTGGGAAGTGGCAAGGGGGATAAGATTAGAAATATTTGTATGTTAGTATTTATATTATTATAATATATATATTATATTAATATTCAACATTTACAACTTTCTCTACTAAAGGTTTGCACATGATTGAGTTACAGCCATATTTTTACCCAGTACCACTACATTCCTCAAACCCTCAGGTCCTGTGGCTGAGTTATCTTCACTCAGGATTGATTTTTTTCCCATTGTCCCTGAAGTCCACCATGGCAATTTGGCTTTCTTCTGATACCATTCAGTCAACCGGTCATGTCACTGTAGGTCTGCCTTTCAGGTGTTGACGCTGTTCGAATTACTTTCCAAGAAAGCTTCTTAGCTCCAAAATGAGTCAGTCAATATTAGTGAATTCTGGGTTTGGTACTAATAATACTAATGTGAATATTTGCATACATGTCCTTTGGTCCACATATGTATGCATTTCTGTTAGGTATATCCTTAAAAGTAGAAAAGCTTGATTATAGAGTATATGAGTGTTACATTTTATTAGATTCTGACTGGCAAATAGTTTTGAAAGTGTTTGTAGCAATTTACATTCTCACCAGCAACATAGGAGAGTACCAGGTGTTTTACTTCATTGCCAACACTTAATATAAATAGTATTTTCATATTTAGCTTTTTAGATGAGATTTCTTAAAATAAAGCCCACCACATAAGCTTCTTCCTCATTTATACATATGAACACATTTATACTTATAAAAGCATAAAAATGTGAGAGTTACTCTTAAAAGTGGAATTTTAATGCATTTTTATTAGGAGCAATCCCCTCTACCTTTCCACACCTCACTCTTTCTCAACTACCCCATTTGAAAGTATTATGATAGCACAGAGCAAAACTAGAGACTGGTCAAACTCAAAGAAACTTAACAGATTGGGGTGACCATGTGATGTCCAGTGGAACCCCACAGAGATAGGCTACATTGCCTCTCAAAGCTTGACTGTCTGTAGGTCAACCCATATCCCATTATGAACAGCTTTAGAGGAGTATTCTGATGTGAATTTTCCTGGAATTTATGTTCTTTCAGACTCACCACTGTTTAAACAAGATTTTAGAAGTTTCTAACCATTCTTTATTTCTCAACACATACAATTTATATTCCAGATTGTACTTTTGAAGATCTTAGGTCACTTAAATTTTACTTCAGAAAATAAAAACTAATTACTTTCAAAGTGTAATAAAATAATCTTGATTGAATAATTAAAGATGTATCAAAAGCATTTTAATTAAATTATCTTGGAAAAGAGGATTTTAAAAATACTGTCAAATAAACATGGAGCCAATTAGGACCTTTTTGCATTGAGTAAATACTGGTTGAGACAATAATGAAAAGAATAGTAAGTTTTATAAAACCTTCTGTTCTTCTGAATAATTCACTTTGAATGTATTTGAATTTTGGGACTTCCTGTGATTAATAATGGACCTATATATAAATGTGTACAATGCATAAAAACACTGTGTGTCTTAAAAGGATCATTTTACTAATGAACAAAACGAGGGATTTGGTGAGAAACACAAGATAGAAGTTTTACTATAATACATTCTAATATAATACTGATGCTTACTTATTCCTATACTGGGCAATATGATTCTAGAGATATTTCTCCTGAGATCTAAAACAACAAGTATGCAAAATCAATAGTATAAGAATTCACCTCTGTGGTCATAACTTTCACTTTTACAGTACTGTACAAATGTACAAAACACTTTCATTTAATTTATCTCATTTGATTCTAAAGGTGATCTGTAGGGAATATGTTCACATTATTGTTCTTGTTTTATAAAATTTTCAAGGTTCAGAAAGGTTAAGTGAAAATTCAAGGCCATGCATATTATGATTGTAACAGGTGAAACTAAAGCCAAGTTTCTGCTCCCTAGCTCAGGTGTTCTTTATATTGACCAATGTTGGTTTTCTATTAACAGACTAAAGCCAGTGACTATTTGGAGAAGGCATTAACCTATGAATATGGACATCAGTTTCTGAGTTTAGGAAAATATTTGATATAATTTACAAAATATTTTATCCAGTTATTTTTTTCCTATCTCTGTTTTCTATATTCAAGACAGAAATATAAATAAAATGGTAAAGGGAAAGGGTAACTTCGTGCCAACTGTGTCTTTTTCCAACTAATAAAACTAGAACAGATGAATTTAATGGTAAACAAATAAGGGTAGTAAGTAGAGGCATTGGGTATAATTGTGACTTGCAAAATCTCCTGAGAAGGAAATGGGCAACATAGCCAACCAATGATTGGGATTCAAAGGTGGTAAGGAAACAGCAGTAGCTTTCCTTCAACTGAACCACAGTTCTGAACCAATTTTAAATGTTATATAAGCACAGGCTGAATTAAATATACTGTGCAATGCTTGTACATCCTGTCATGCCAGCCATTGTTGAAATTTAAACCTTCCAGGGAGCAGTAGATTCTTTAACATGACAAGGCAATGCACATGAAATATTTTCCTTTTGAATTCCCCATTACATTCCTACTGCTAGTTTGTAGTTTGCTGCAATAGTTTGTGTAACCTCTACAGGGACTAATGTCCCTTCCAACTCACCTCACACAGTAAATAGTTCCCCTGTGCCAAAACCTTTCAGGAAGATAAAGAAATCATTGCAAATAATGTAATGCCTTTCAGCTGTCTCACACACACTCACACACACACACACACACACACACACACACACACACAGAGTAAATAAGGCTTTTGCTTAATGGACACTTCTCAGGTGGAGAGAGGGTAGCAAAGAAAGTGTGTGTACTCATATATAATTATTGATCTTCAGTTAAATAAAAGAAAACTAGATGCACTCTAGCTGAGAACTCTATTCTAAAAGACTGACTTCTCTCCAAGGATTTACCCGTATAAATTGTCAAGCTTCTTGGACATAATCAACTTTCCAATTTCAATAAAAATAAGCACAGCTGATTCTGTTTGACAACTTATCAATAAATAATGTTCCTAGAAAAACTTCTGCAGTTGGTAAAATAGATACAAGACTTCAGACTCCTGAAATATTTGGTTCCTCCTTAATCCTTTCATCATTTTTTTTCACCACTGTGATGGCAGAGACCATATCTATCTTATTCAAACTTATAATCCCAGTGCCTAGTATGTTGTAAATATTCGTAAAGAAGAAGTAAAGATAAAAGGGGGAAAGAGGAAAAACATACAGAGCAAGCATGACCATATTCATAAGGCATTATCACAATAAAGACAGCCAGATGAATTTTTTGGATACTCAGTGCATATAAAAGTTATGTTTACACTGTACTGTAGTCTATTAAGCATGCAATAGCATTATAGCTAAAAAAGCACACATACCTTAATTTAAAAACATTCTTGCTAAAAGATGCTAATGATTACCTGAGGCTTCCATGAGTCATAATCTTTTTGCTAGTGAAGGGTCTTGCCTTAATTGTGATGGCTGCTGGCTGCTCGGGGTGGTGGTTGATGAAGGTTGGGGTGACCATAGTAATTACTTAAAATAATAATGAAGTTTGCCACATCAATTGACTCTTCTTTTCATGAAAGATTTCTCTATAGCATGCAATGCTGTTCGGTAGCATTTTACCCAAAGTAGAACTTCTTCCAAATTTGGAGTCAGTCTTCTCAAACCTTGCCACTACTTTATCAACTAAGTTTATGTAATATTCTAAATCCTTTGTTGCTGTTTCCCAAATTTTCACAGCATCTTCACCAATAGATTCCATCTGAAGAAATCACATACTTTGCTCATCCATGAGAAGCAACTCTTCATCCATTCAAGTTTTATCATGAGACTGTAGCAATTCAGTCACATTTTCAGGCTCCACTTGTAATTCTAGTTCTCTTGCTATTTCTACTACATCTGCAGTAACTCCCTCCACTAAAGTCTTGAACCCCTCAAAGTCATCCATAAGATTGGAATAAACTTGTTCCAAACTCTTGTTAAGGTTAATATTTTGACCTCAGGAATTTTTTTAATGGCATCTAGAATAGCGCATCCTTTCCAGAAGGTTTACAATTTACTTTTCTTAGATCCATCAGAGGAATTACTCTTTCTGGAAGTTATAGCCTTACAAAATGTATTTCTAAAATAATCAGACTTGAAAGTCAAAATGAATCCTTCATCCATGGGCTGAGAATGAATGTTGTGTTAGCAGGCATGAAAAGAACATTAATCTTCTAGTACATCTTCATCAGAGCTCTTGGGTGACCAGGTGCCTTGTCAGTGAGCAAGAAAATTTTGTAAGGAGTCTTTACCTGAGCACTAGTTCTCAACAGTGGGCTTAAAATATTCAGCAAACCATGCTGTAAACACACGTGCTGTCATCCAGGCTTTGTTGTTCTACGTATAGAGCACAAGAGAAATGAGCATTGGCTTAAACAAAGTCACCAGCTGCATTACTCTAACAAGAGAGTCAGCCTGTACTTTGAAGATTTGAAGCCAGGCATTGACTTCTCCCTAGCTACAAAAGTCCTAGATGGCATCTTCTTCCAAAAGAAGACTGTTTTGACTACATTGAAAATCTGTTGTTTAGTGTAGTTACCTCTATCAATTATCTTAGCTGGATCTATTGGCTAACTTGCTTCAGCGTCTGTATCAGCACTTGTTGTTTCACCTTGCACTTTTATGTTATGGAAACAGGCTTCTTTCCTTGAACTTCATGAACCCACCTCTGCTAGCTTCAAACTTTTCTTCTTCCTCACCTCTCTCAATTTTCATAGAATTGAAGAGAGTTAAGGCCTTGCTCTGGATTAGGCTTTGGCTTAAGAGATTTTTGTGGCTGGGCTGATCTTCTATTCAAACTACTAAAACTTTTTCTACATCAGCAATAAGGCTATATCACTTTCTCATTATTCATGTGTTCACTGGAGTAGCACTTTGAATTTCCTTAAAGAACTTTTTCTTTATATTCACAGCTTGGCTGACTGTTTGGCACAAGAGACCTAGCTTTTGGCCTATCTTAGCTTTTGACATGCCTTCTTCACTAGACTTAATCATTTCTAGCTTTTGATTTAAAGTGAGAGACACGCAAACATTCCTTTCACTTAAACCTTAGAGAGGCCATGGTAGGGTTATTAGTTGGCCTAATTTCAACATTGTTGGAACTCAGGGGAGACGGGGACCAGAGAACAGGAAGAGAGAGATGGAGGAAGGTTGGTGGAGCAGTCAGAACACACATAGCATTTATCAATTACGTTTGCTGTCTTATATAGACATGGTTCGTGGTGACCCAAAACAATTACAATAGAAACATCAAAGATCACTGATCACAGATCACCATAACAGACACAATAATAATGAAAAAGTTTGAAATACTGGGAGAATTACCAGAATGTGACAGAGAGACAGAAAGTGAGCACAGGCTGTTGAAAAAATTATAATAATAGACTTGTTTGATGCAGGGTTGGCACACATTTTCAAATTGTAAAAAATGCAATATCTGCAAAGTTCAATAAAGCAAAGTGCACTAAAACAAGGTATGCCTGAAATAATAACAAGAACAGTAATGGTAAAATAACATTTACTGAACATTGCTTATGTTCTAGGCACTATTCTAAATATTTTGCATGTATTAATCCATTTAATTGCCACAACTCAACAATAGGTATTACTCTTAAGTCAGTGTACCTCATCTTTTAAAAATATGAATAAATCACTTGCCCATGGTCACATGGCTAGTAAGTGGTACAGAAGAAAAAGAATATTTATATTTTCTACCTATTGTTCACAAAGTATATGCTAAGTTTTTAAGAAATTTAAAGGAGATTAATAATTATTAAGCATTTACTATTAACCTGGGATCCAGAGATTTCTATTGGGCCACTCCTGAAGAGAGAGGATGGCCTTCTTTTCAGGGGCACATCTTTAATAAGCTTCTCAGTTTTCTAAGGGATAACTCTCATTTCTTAAGACATATGTAAAAGAATGTAGATTGGATATGGGTGTGATGGTTAATTTTATGTTTCAACTTGACTGGGCCACAGAGTTCCCAGATACTTGGTCACACATTATGCTGGGTGTGACTGGGAGGATGTTTTTGGATGAGATTGATATTTGAATTGGTAGACTGAGTAAAGCAGATTACCTTCCATAATGTGGGTGGGCCCCACCCAACCAGTTGAAGACCTAAATAGAACAAAAAGGCTGATCTTCCTCTAAGAAGGAATTTCCTCCTGCCTGACCACCTTGAGCTGAGACACACTTTTTTTTTCCTGCCTTCCGATTTGAACTGAAACATCAGCTCTTTCTGGGTCTCAAGATTGCCAGCATTAAGATGGAACTGCATCACTGGCTCTCCTAGCTCTTAGACCTTCAGACCTGGACTGGAACTATACCATTGGATTTCCTAGATCTCCAGCTTGCTGACTACATATCTTGGAACTTTGCCTCCATAACTGTGTGAACCAATGTCTTATAACTGATCTCTTTCTATATGTATCATCATCCTGTTGATTCAGTTTCTCTATGGAACCATGACTTATACAAACAGGTTTAGCAGGGGCTAGATGAGACACAGTAGAAAACAGTATTAATGAACTCAAACTAAAGCCCAAGGAAAAAAATATTTTTAAAGAAAAAAGCAGAAAAGACCACACAGACATGAAATACATATAAAGGATCTGACATACATATAGTTCGATTCTAAGAAAGAAAGGAGACAGAGACTAAAAGAAGCACTATTTGAAAAGTTAATGATAAAGAATTTTTGAAATCTAATGAAAGGCCTAACCCATAACTCAGTTTCAGGAAGTTCAGTATATCAAAACAGGATAAATACAAAGAAAACCACTCTTAGTCACATAACAGTCTAATTGCTTAAAAAAAAAATGAAAGAGAGAGAGAGAATTTTAAGTCTCCCTAGGGTGGCGGGCAATGAAACATTTTCTTTAGGGAGACAACAACTAAAATGACAACTGATTTCTAAACAGAAACTATGTATACCATAAAAACTTGTAATTTCTATGTGATTATATTATCACTTTTTTTATTTTTTTATTTTTTAAAATTAACAAATAAAATTGTATGTTTTTATCATGTATGACATGATGTTTTGAAATATATATACAATGTCTTTTTAAAGTGCTAAAAGGAAAAAAAAAATTCCAACGCTAGAATTCTATGCCCAGTGAAAATATCCTTCAATAATGAAAGAAAAAGAAAAATATTCTCAGACAGACATAAGATGAGAGAACTCATTGAAACAGACCTTTACTGTAGGAAATACTAATGGAATTTCCTTGGGCTAAAGGAAAATAATCTCAGATGAATTATTTTCACAAAAGTCCAGGAAAGAATGAACAACACCAGAAAAGATAAATATAGGGAAATATAAAAGATTAATGACTGTTTAAGGCAAAAACAATTACAACATTTTGTGGGGTTTATAACTTGTAGAGAAATAAAATATATGATAACATGGCAAATAAAAAGTGAGCTATTAAAAATAACTTTAGATCATAATTGTCGTAATTGAGATCAAGTAAGCAAATGTTTTTCACCTAAAATCCTACTCCAAAATATCCCCATTTATAAATTCTGTACCCATGCTTTCCTGGTAGACCATGGATTTGGTCATTTCTCTTATCTTTGACTTGTTTTTATATAGTCTTTCTAACATGCAATGAAAGGAGATAAATTTATCCTGGGAATAAGCACGATCATCAGAAATCTGTTTTAGATTACAGGTTTTTATACTGTCCTTATTATATTAAAAGCATAATTTTACTGAATTCCACATTGACATGCACTAAAAAAAAATAGGTCAACGAAGTCTGTTATTGAGATATAGTTCACAAAAAACCTTTTTTTCCTCAGGATCAGTCTGCTGAAGGTTGTTTTGTTTTTATTTGACTAACAATGTGAATTATGTATTTTATCATGTTCACTTCTTTGCTTTGTTTGATAGAAAACTCAGAGTGAAATCTGTGATTCTTTTCCAGGCAATATAAGGATTTATATACTCTGAAATTTATATACTACATTCACCCTCGATGATACCTAAGTTTTTCCCATGCTTAATTTCCCTTCATTAATATTTTCTCCTCTATTTTTATGTATAATCCTAGTAATTGGATATTTTTATATATCACTTCAAATCCTTTTTATAATAAGGAAATAAATATATACATGTGCACATATATGTATATATACATATATACATATTTATTCATTCTGGATTTTTTCAAACATTTTCTTCTTAAATCATCACAAGCCAAAAAGGAGATGCTTATTATATCCATTGTATATGTGAGAAAACAGCATCAATGACTAGCTCCAAATCACACGATAAATAATGAAGCCAGAATTCTCCCCTTTGCTCTAAAGCCTATAATTTTTCTTTTCTACCAAGCTGTCTTTGTCTCTCATTTGTTTATCGTACTATTCATTTATTCATTCATTACATGTGCACTTATTAACCATCTACTCTATGCCGGACTGGGGATATAGCAGTGAATAAATCATTCAAAGTGCCACCTCTCGAGGAGCTTACAGGTTTTGTCCTGTCACTTTAGGTTTCATTTACAGGACTGTCTGGTTTGGTAAATCAGATGATAAGTCCTTGAGAGGGACGCTACAGTGTACGGCTCTGTATTGCCCCACTTCCCCACCCAACACTATATCAGCTCCTCCAAGACCTCTAGCTTCTTTTCTTTACATTCACCCAGAATGAGGAATTGATGAAGCAGTTAGTGGAGGGTTTTTCTAAGTCATCCAAAACATTATTAGGATAATAGCAGGATGTTATAAAGCAATATTGAGTTTAGTTTTATATAGTGAGAGGGAAAAGAAAACCACAAAGCCTAACTGAATTATTTCAAATTATACCGAATAAAAGGTAATTTTAGAACCAACTTGTCAAGTATGTCAATCTGCTATGGCTTTTGGGAACTCAGGTTCCTTTCATAACTCAATGTCTTGCAATTACTCCCTCAGTGTGAATATGCCCAGAACAGTGGCGGAGTATGGGCTGGAGTGGTTAATGGGATACTGTCAGCAAAGAGAAATTGTCTCATTTCAGTTCATTCTTCAAACTCTGTATACCAACCCTTGTGTCTGAATGCAACATGTGGCCAAGGGGCACCATAATTTAATAAAGAAAGGGCTTCCTGAGGTTATATAAGAAGGGAAACTGGAAGTTTTTCTCAGGGATCAAGGAATAATACCCACAGCTCACAGCTCTGTGCCTCGTCTTGAAGAATCCAACACCATTGAGGACGTTCCCTTTAACACATGAGCCTTCACTTACTTTTTCCTCTGTAGGAATCCGTCCATCCCCTTCAAGGTGCAACAATAAATCATTTCAGGGAGAGAAGGTGAGCTCTTTGAGGCTTCCAGGAAGTCTCTAATCTGAATGAAAAGGGATAATTTTCTAGTGATCACAGGCGTTAGGATGCATAGGTCTTCCTGTGTGCCCAGAATTCACCTTTTTATCCCTAAAAACAGGGAGAGAGGGTTGAGATTTCATTAAAAGAAGAAATGTCTTTGTGTCAGACCCCTTGGCTTTAACTCCAAACCTGTACATTGTTGAACCTTCCCAGCCTCCATTCTCACACCTGTAATATGGGAACATTAGTAAAACCTACTTCACAGAGTTATGGTGATGATCAAGTAAGACCTTATTTCAAGATGGTCAATAATAGGTGTTCAATAATATTAGTGCTCAGTGCTTTCCCTTCTGATTAAAATCCTAATGAGGAGTTTTGGAAACAGGACTGTGCAGCACAAGCCATGTCTCGCTGAAATAGACATTTTAAGGGATAAAACTCTAAGATAATCAAAAAAAACATGTTTATGATCCTATTTTAAATGACAAGTCTGTAGATAAAATGATACATTATATGGTAAAGCATAGGATAAACTGTAGAGTTCTAAATGGAAATAACGGTGCTATTTTAGTTACTGGCATAATCTGCCAAAGACAGTAACATGCTTTGGGGGATTTTCTGGCCACTCTGTTTTGAAAGATTATTATGTACCAGAAACTGGGTTGATGTTGGACCTACATTCACTCACTTTTTTCTTCACAATCATCCCCAGAAATTAACACTTTCCTCCCACTTAATAGTAGAAGAAACTGAGTCCCAGTGAGTGCTGATGTTCCCACATCTGATACATGGCAGAGCCTGAACCTAACCCAAGCTTCTTTAAGGTTCTGCTGTCCCCAGCTGCCCACACACAGCCTCCCAGATACAGAGAGGACAAGGAATGAGAGAGACAGTGAATTCTTGTAGTTTCAAACAAAGTCTCGACCCAGGAGAAAGCTTCCTGTACCAACAAACCCAGTCATTCTGACCAGGACCAGCAGCTCAGAAAATATCTTATGAGCCCCATGAGGAAGACGAGATGTGTGCCATCCACAGGGAGAGGGGGAGATTCTGTTTGAGCAGAATTCTGACTGTGGAATTAGCTGGCTGCCACTTGGTCACTGTTGATCAGAAGGTCATTGCTCTTTCTCTTCAGAGGCTTCAGGGAGACGAGGACATTCGGAGCCCTCCCCTCTCCTGAGCCTTTACCTCTCTCAGTCCACGTGTGGAGGCTCCCAAGGCCTCTGTAATTTCTACAGAGGATCTCGTGGCAGGGAAAAAAACTCTCATCCAACAGTCTACCCAAGACAAATCTGAGGAGAGAGAATAGCTCGTGCATCTGGGGCAAACCCTGGAAACCCACTGATCACAAAACACACGATGAGTAGAAATGAATGACTGCGATCATAAACAATGTAATTCCTTTTCTGTTGCATTAAGTGACTATTGAAAGAATTTAGCTCTTCCTGAAACCTCCCAGGAATGCAAAACCATAAGCCTTCTTATGGTATTTTTTATTTTGCTAGTCCAAGGTAACCGTAGTAACCCCAGTCTCTCCTTTCAATTTCCTTTCCTCCCAGCTCCCCTTTTCTTTCCGCAGAGGGCAAGCCAGTGTCTCTCAGCACACAGCTCCAATACACAGCTGCAATATGACTACAGCTTTGCTCCCGCATGCCACTGTCAGGATGACATAGTGAACGAGAGATGGGGAGGAAACAAGCTCTATTGTTCTGCACAAGAACAAACCAGTGCTTAATCTAATGCAAACATAATTACTTTTAGTTAAACAAAAGGGGGAAACAAATAAAAAGAAAAAACTTGATGTTTACGGCATAGGCTGTCTGCTCAGAAGAGAACAATTATGTGGGCATCAGATAGGCATCACATTCCTCCTCTCAGCTGCTTCTCTTTGAAAACAAATCTGAAAGGCATTTAAAGAGATGGTTAGAAACAGGAGCTCTGAGTCCTAGTTATTCTCTTCTTATCTTCAGTGTTTCCCATTTTAGGTTCCCATCATTGCTCAGCTCTTTAGTTTGAATATTAATAAGATGTTGGCACTTTGAGAAATGGTATTAAAGTTGGGTGTCAGGAACAGGAATATTCAAAAATCTCCACTGACCCTTGCATGGAACTGATCCCTTCGATAATTCCAACCAGAGAACAAGTCAGAAGGAATACTCGTTTATCCATTTAACCAATATTTATTGTCAACCTACTCTGTGTCGGGTGTTGTACTGGGGCGAGCAATACAGAAATGAGGACTGTCCCCCTAGAGTATACAGTCTAGTGGAAAGAACAAACATAGAGCAAATAATTATGCAAATAAGTACAGAAAACTACCCATTGCTATGAGAACACATAACAGAGAAGCCAAAGTTATTAGCAAGTTGATGAAGGAGCGTGGTCAGGAATAACCTTTCTAAAAACTTTCAACTATGTTGAGACCTCAAGAATGAGAAGGACTTAGCCAGACAAAGGAATGGAAAGAGGAGGGGAGAGAACTATCAAGCCAGATGCTCTGGTTCCAAAGCACTGAGAAGGCCCAAAGAAAGGAAGGGCCACGACACTCTTAAGACCTTAAAGATCAGTGTATTAGCTTCCTAGGGATGCTGTAACAAATTGCTACACATCTTCATGGCTTAAAACAACTGAAATTTATTCTCTCACATTCTAGAAGCTTGAAGTCCTAAATCAAGGTGGCAGCAGGGTCATCCTCCCTCGGGAGGCTGGAGGGCACAACCCTTCTTTACTTATTCCTGCTCCTAGAGGTCCCAGGTGTTTCTTGGCTTGGGGCTGTGCAACTCCAGTCTTTGCCACCATCTTTTCATGGCCTTCTTTTCTCTACGTCTTATCCTTTTATGTCTTCTCCTGCCTCTTATAAGGACACTTGTCATTAGATTTCAGGCCTACCTGGTTATTCCAAAATGATCTCGAGATGCTTAACTACATTTATAAAAATTGTTTTTTCAAATAAGATCATATTTTTCAGGTACCAGTGGCTAAGACAGAAATATATCTTTATGGAGAGCACAGTTCAACATCCTATAGTCAGTGTTGCTGGAAAGTAATGAGTTTGGCAGCAAGAAATGTGATTGTAAAATGAAGCCAGAGACATAGGCAAAGGCGAGATTATACAAGCTTTTGGGGTCTTGCTGAGTGTATTAGTTTTCTATTTCTGTGTTAAAAGATTACCAAAATTTAATGGCTGAAAACAATACCTATTTATTATCTCAGAGTTCTGTGGATCAGAAGTCTGGGCACAGCATGGTTTAGCTGGGTCCTCTACTCAGGACCTCACGAGGCTGAAACCAAGGTGTCTGCTGGACTAGGCTCTTATCTGGAGGCTCTTAGGAGGATTCCACTTCCCCCTTCATTCAGGGTTTTGACAAAATTCAGTTTCTTGCAGTTGTAAGACAGGGGACCACCTTTCCTTTTC
Source organism: Avahi laniger (assembly GCA_963575035.1). Lineage (NCBI taxonomy): Eukaryota > Metazoa > Chordata > Mammalia > Primates > Indriidae > Avahi > Avahi laniger. Next base: position 15,382 of record CAUYSK010043639.1, on the reverse strand, counting down.
ACGTGACTCTCTTCAGCTTCAAGAACAATGCTGTATCAAATCCTTCTCATATTTCAGATCTCTCTGACTTCTGTTTCCCCTACTATCCTGAGAAAAATCTCTGCTTTTAAAAGCTCATGTGATTATATTTGGTTTACTTGGATAGTCCAGGATAAGCTCCTATTTTAAAGTCAATTGATTAGTAATCTTAATTACATCTACAGAGTTCCTTGTGCCATGTAACATAACATTCACAGGGGTATCTCCAGGGAGCAGAGCTCATGGGGCCTAAAATTCTGCCTGCCATATGGAGTATTTGTAGGACTATATAATGAAAACTCTGATACACCCTCAAACTAAAAAATATCTGCTGCTACTTCCCAAGGAAAGGGCCTAGGGGGATCAATGTTTTTCCTGTTTGAGTTAAAATCTCACAATTGTAATTTTTTTCCTCCTTCCCATTCTCCCTCAAACCTTAAAATTGACTCAGCCAATTTTTAGTTGTGTGACTTTGGATGGGTTACTTAAACTCTCTGAGCCTCAGGATTCCCATTATGTAAAATTAGGATAATTATAGCATGAATTCAAAGAGTTTTTATGAGGATTACATACAAGGATTTAAGACAACATCTGACAGATATTAATATTTCAACAAACGGACACAGAACTAATTAGAATTGGTAGTATCAAGATCCCTGGTTCCAGAGTTTGCAAATCTAACCCTGGTTGCCACTAGTTCACAAAATCATCTACATGTGCTCTGTTTCCTTTTCTGACTAAAATTTGGCTAGATCCCTGCCTAGAATTGGTTTTTGTTTGTAAGTTTTTGTTTTGTTTCCTATTTCATAGACCATCTTCTTCATAGTGTCCATGTATTTATGATCCTGTTCCCAGTGACTCTTTCATGCTCAGCGTACCCTGACTCCCCTCCCCACATCACCACGACCAACTTATATACAGGCTCCAGACTCTGAATTGAAAATAGACCCTGATCTTAGTGGCCCCACATTTGGCATGTCCTTGAAGCCTCTCCCAGCAGAGGCCAACCCTCTTCTCATTTGGGAGGAAATAGTCAAAAAGATTAACAAGGAAAAGTGGAACCTTCCTCTCTAAAAATCCTGCAAACCAGTCCAAATTACCAGGAGCTATCCCAGCAGGGAGGTCAAAAGCTAGGAACCTTCAGAATTCAAGCAGCTAAACTTAGATAAAATAGCCAATGCAAACTAGGAATAATTATTGGCCTCCCAGAGATAACCACCTGCGAAACATCTTTTTCTTGTTAGAGTAATCAAAAGAATGAGAAGTTAGCTTGCATCTGGCATGTCTGCAATAACATGACCCAGTGGAGTGCTTTCTCAGCTCAGACCAATGCATGATTGCTCTCCAGTGGCCTGGGAACCCAAATATCAATTGCAGGCATCGATTCTCTCTCTGTTAAAATGCAGACCATCCTGCAGAAGACTAGACTTAAAACAGCACAGACTGATGAATGGGCAAAATCGTCTATATAAATTCATATGAATTCATCCAGGGATTAGACTGGTTGGATGAAAATGGATTTGAATATTTCTCTCCAGACAAATTAGAAGCAAGCTCTCCACCAACCCCATGCATGTCACTGAGATAAATGCATAGTCCTACACCACTTTTTTGTGCAGTCAGTAGCTAGAGTCAGGTAAGAAAATAGGCTCTTGAAAAAGGTTTCGTTGTATTTTGCAAGACAACTCTCTGCTCAGCCACTTCCATTTTGGGCCCTGCCAAAATCAAGATCCAAGACAAGAAATTCTATTTCAAGGGATTTTGTGACCCTTTTGGTTAATCTCAGTTGAATGAGTACACCAATCATGTACCTACTCTTGCATCCATAACACTCTGGCTTCTCCCAAGAGTTCATAATAACAAAAATATAAAGTTCTTAAGACCTTCTCAAACCACAAAAGTAATTTGGTGAGTTTTCATGGTGAATTGGGCTTACAACTAAGTTGAATTGACTGCTCATAGGACTGGGAGACCCCTGATCTTCTGGGACTATTTTATCAATTCATGCTGGATACTTTAGAACAACAGTTCTGTAGAAGTTGGCATGAGATCCAGATCATGTAACCACTCCTCTCAACAACATCCTCTGCTGGATATCTCTCCAGTGTTGCAGATTCAATAGAGGGAAAGGATCCTGGATTCAAAATGCATCTCTGCATCGTTGTTAGCTAAGTTTCAGACAAAGCAATCAGATTGCATGAGGAAAAAAGGACCAGAAATCCAGGACGTGCCCATTGCTTTGAAGGTACTGAACATGGGCTTTACTTCAGATTTTAATTTGACCAATGAATAAGGAGATGATGGAATTTCTACAAACACAAGAACTGAAAAGACTAAAGTTCTTTGTTCTACACAAGATGAAGGCTAAAGAAAAAGGTCACTGGAATGTTCAAAAATCTTGGAAATCTCAGGGAAAAATCAGAATAATAAAATATAGGAATATATGATGTTTATATTGTTTTTGTTAATGTGGCAAAACTTATTTATGTGTTAAAATTTAAGTTAAGAATGTAGCAATACTCCACAGAACTAAAAAGATCGCTTATTTTATAATGATTAATATTTTCTTCTTTCTCTTCTAAAATAGATATGATTCCTGATGAAAACCAATGTCTCATTTTATATTTAAATGATGCTCCATTGAACATTTTATTAGTAATCATTCACAATTTAAAATGTATATTTCAGTAATAAGGAACAGTTCACCAGACTTGAAAGAAAACCAACTTATCTAAAGTGGAAGAAATCTCCATTTTAATAATTGTGGAAGTTTCTCTATCAAGACATTTTAAACACTTTCCGAAGAGTCCCTTGAAATTTACTCTTTTGTATTTGAGAAATGCTTTAGATTTACAGAATTATTGAAAATACTATAAGAGAGTTTCCCTATACCCCACAGCCAGTTCTCCATCTTAGTACCATCTTATACCAGTATGATACCTTTGTCATAATTAATGAACCAATATTGCTACATTATTACTAAATGAAGTCCATACTTTTTTCAGATTTCCTCAGTATTTTTTTCCTAATGTCCTTTTTCTCTTCTAGGACCTCATCTAGGAAACCACATTACTTACATTTAGTTGTCATGTCTGCTTAGGGTCTCCTTGCTGTGACAATTTCTCAAAGTTTTCTTGTTTTTCATGACTTTTACAGTTTTGAGGAGTGCTAATCCTCAGTTGGGATTTGCCTAATTGTTTTTCTCATGATCAGAGTGAGTTAATATGCTTAGGGAAGAAGACCACAGAGGTGAACGTCATTCTCATCATAATAAGAAGACATATTATCAAAATGTTATCCTTGATTACTTTGCTTAGGGTAGTGTTTGTCAGGTTCTTCCACTTAAAAGTTAATCCTCCCCCCCCCACCCCTTGTAAATTGTACTCTTTGGGAAAAAGTTACCATGGGCAGCCCACACTTAAGGTGAGGTAGTTATGTTCTACCTCCTTAATGGCAGAGTACCTCCATAAATTATTTGAAATTCTCTATTCTCTTTCTAATTTATTTATTTCATTCAATCACTTATTTATATCAATGAAGATTCATGGATATATATTTTATACTTTGAGTTACAATGCAATACTAATTTATTTGGTCAGTCAAATTGTTCCACATTTGGCCATTGAGAGCTCTTTCAGTTGGCTCCTGTGTCTCTTTGACATACCCCCATCATTGTGGGGCGGTTGTTTGTTGTTTGCTTGTTTTTATGTCTGGATACTTTCTTTACTTTCTAGCACTACAAGATGCTCCAGGCTGATCTTGTATGTTTCTAGCCCAGTCCTAGAATCAGCCACTTCTCCATGGAGCTCTCATTCCTTTTATTGGATATGGATACATGTTTAAATCTGAGGGAGTGCCCCTAAGGATGAATAAATCAAATAACAACACAAGTCGATGGGGATTAATATGTAATAAAAAACACTTTTTATTTGCAAAATGCTTTAGAATTTTCAAGTATGTAGGAATATATTTGGTCCTTGCAGCTATCCTAAGAAGCAAACAGGATTAACAGCATTACTCCGCTTTGCCAATAAGGAATCTGAGGCCTTGAGAATTCTGTGATTACCCAAGGTCACAGAGTAAATAACCAGCAAATCCAGAGCAAACATCTAGATTTTCTAGTTTATAATTCAATGCTATGGTGTCATTCCTCCATGGGAGAAGAAATATAAAAAATGTAAGCTTTTCTATTTCTTTATGAATTCTATAAAGTGAGTAAAGTTACTATCAGAGGTGAACAAAAATGTAAAAACTACCCAAGTAAGTTGTGAATCTCAAAGGGCTACACCAACATTTTATGTTTATAAAATTTCCCCTTTCATTTAAAACTCAGACCAAGTCATACAGTCACCCCCTCTGTGGTACTCGCATACTTCTTTGTCTTTGCCTACATTATAGCAAATTTTATAGCAACTGTACTTGCTTAATTACATGTCAGTCCCTACCCCTAGATTATGAGTTCCTAGAAAAATACTATGGTGAGCACTCAAAAATGCTTATAAAATGCATGAATTCCTCACTCCCACCCCACCATAATGTCAAATTTCCTAATTAGCTCAACCCGAATTCATGACTTTCTCTTCTCTACAACTGTAGTAGTTATGGTGGAAATACTCATCTGATATTCATTATGTAGCACTTTATATTTTTATTTTACATATCTTATTTTTCCATGAGATTATAAATTCCTTGAGGGCTAAAATTATAATCTGCAGACTCCTTATAAAATAAGAATGATCATGTCTCTTATCTGTAAAATAAGGGTGATCATATCTTACAAGGCTATTATGAGATAATTCATAAATAAATCATGTAGTATAGTAACTAACATAGAGAAAATGACTGTTAGCTTTTGTTTCTTCTCCATTTTTACTATTATATATTCCTCTCAGTTACTATTGCAGTGTCTTACACATAGTAGATGCTCAATAAATACCTGATGATGCATCATGAGTTCTGAAAATTTAAGGAAAAGTTACTGTAGGTCAAAGATTAAAATGTAAGGCCTAGGAATCAGTTACTAACTTGAGGAAACAGAAGTTCTATTCTTCATATTGTCTCTGGCAAGTGCATTGAATATTGTTTTATTACCAGTGTGCAAGAAGCTTCGATACAAATTATTGACACAGAATAGTAATATGGTGCCTTAAAGATCACCAGAAAAATAGCACTTTCAATAACAAATGTTAAGGGGGAAAAGCTGGATTTCTGCCCAAATAGAAATGGAATCCTGCTTCTCCTCCAGGTTAGAATGGTTGGAGTCATTAAGTAGATTTTGGATTTTATTTGACAAGCAAGAATGGCAAGAGATACTTTCAGGAACATCTACTGATCAATAAGCTGCAAAATGCTGACATTATATACTACAACATGTAACAGCTGGCTATCCTCTCTCCCCTCGCTGTCTCCCTCATTGGGTAAACTCTTCTTGCTCAGTGGTTTTTGATGGGTGATTCTACCATTGGAGAAAAAAGTGGATCTAGATGGTAAATGAGGTTTTCATAACAATAACTAAGGAATAATAATCTCATTTACTCTATCGATATATTACAACCTTGTATTCCCCTAAACCTACTATAAATGCATAACATGATTTTTAAAACTCTCATAAGTTTGAAAATCTCTGAAAATTTAGGCTATTTGTTTCTAAAAGAACTCTTTTGTGAGAAAGCGATTGATGGAGCTTAAGATAAGAAAGATTGAGGACAAGTAGGAGAAATAATATGGAGGCGAATTGTTTAGCAGACACTAACAGAAGAGAAATAAGGAAGAGGAAAGGTGGTGTCAGGGGAGAAAAGTTAACATGAAAGCAAACATGCAGAGTCTGTGAGATGTATTTAAATCCCAGAACCAAACTAGCTATCCAGGGGGAGCTGCTTTTCATCTTCTGAGTTGACACGAGCCTTTTGAAACCTCTGTGGCTTTGACCTTTCATTATTGTGGAACACAGCCACCTGCCTTCACCCCTCACCCCAGCCTCTCAGCTGAGGTGCCAGAGAAGATGCCCTTGGCCACTCTGCAATAGCATGAGGCTTTTGCTGCTTTTACTTCAAAACTGGCCAGATTGTGAGATGTGAGTCTTGCAAGAAAAGGTTTTTCTCTCAGTGCCAGCATTTTTGGAGAGAGATGTAATACATCAAAGTGGAGAAGAGATGCAATCATGCAGAGGATGATTTCAAAAACTTTAATGAACCGTTTAAAATAAACTCATTTGAAGGTAATTTAACAACACCGCTTTTACAATTAAAAATACTATGTTAGCATGCAAATGCAGAACATTAGTCCCATGTCAGGATGGAAAATGAAGGGAAACCGAGAGGCTTTTGAAACATGAATGCCATCTCAGTAATTTCTCATCACTCCATGGCACTCTTAGGCAGCCTAATGAAAGAACAAATTGATTTAAACAACATTTTGTTGGAGCACTGGGGTTTGAGGAATTAAATTAACTTGATGGCTGGTTGTAAGAGCCAGGCCCAGAATTGGCATCATATTGTTACTAAAATTAATTCTGTCTTCTCCTAAGTTCTATTTGTGTATTTTTTTCTATTTATTCCTAAAATACCAACCAAGGGTTTCAAAGATTAGCAGAATACTTCATATATTTCATCGGTACTCTTCGATGTACTAACATTTGCTTGAAGATGTATATAGTAAGGCGAAATTATACTCTCTGGGAAAACAAATTGGATTCTAACGGCTCTCCCCAGGAATTGCAGTGGCAGCCGAGTCTTCCTTGGAAGGGGAATAGGAATAACAAGCTGGCATGTAGACTAAGCCAAGACAGCAATTCTCAATCTTTTTCTTCACCTCAAAACAGTTGACGAATCACATTCACGTAGCACATCCAGGGCTGTACCCGGTTACAGATCTCAGCATTGCTAAAACAAGCTGCAGGTTGCAGGCAATTCCCAAGACACTGGCTAAAAAGTATAAGTTTTTCTCCCACTCAAAAAAGTATGTCGGAATGCTAGTAAGTGAAAGTGACATTATTATAAAGATAATCTTATATAATCAATTTTTTTAAAAAGGCAGGTCATAAATTTTGTACCTTAACTGTTAGGAAAAAGAAAATGGTTACAAATAATAGGTATAACATGTATATGCCCATGTGTATGTATGACAATATACATAAACATATTTTGCTACAAAGTATTGTTCTTTTTACAAGTGTAACTCTAGGTTTTTTTTTTTTTTTTTGAGACAGAGTCTCACTGTGTTGCCCCGGCTAGAGTGCCATGGCATCATCCTAGCTCACAGCAACCTCAAATTCCTGAGTTCAAGCGATCCTCCTGCCTCAGCCTCCCAAGTAGCTGGGACTACAGGCATGCGCCACCATGCCCGGCTAATTTTTTTCTATATATTTTTAGTTGTCCGATTAATTTCTTTCTATTTTTAGTAGAGACGGGGTCTTGCTCTTGCTCAGGCTAGTTTCGAACTCCTGAGCTCAAACAATCTGCCCGCCTTGGCCTCCCGGAGTGCTAGGATTACAGGCGTGAGCCACCGTGCCCGGCTGGTAACTCTAGTTTTTGAATACTGGCCTCAGAAGAAAATACTAAAATTAGATACTCTTTTAATAATAACAATATAATTGGTAGTAATTTTTACTATGTTTGAGCTGTATTGAGTAGCATGTTCTAGGCACATAGTCTACATTCTCTTCATTAATTCTCAAGTAAAGTCTCCAAGATAATATTACTCTATTCTCCTCCATTTTAAGGAGAAACAAACTAAGTTCAGACTTGCCTAAAATTTACAACTGGTAAATAATAGAACTAAAATTTTAGCAAAAGTCTATGCTTCACTGTGACCTGGTAGTCACCTGTCACCAATGCCGATGGCCCTGTGAAAGAAAAAAATCAAGACATGAATATAGTGCTTTCATTTTTTTCTCTCATGCAAGACCTTACGCATCTCAAGGAGCACTGTTCTCTTTCAAAGAGCTCCCTTGGGAGGCTACATAAATAGTCCCCATCAGGATGCACTTGCTCAACGCTTGCCTCTTTGGAGAAGAACTTTAAATCCAATTTATGCATCACCTGAAGAAAATGTACCTCATTTCCTCTCAATCTTTCAGTGATCACAAAAATGTACTTTTAAATGCTATCTCCATCTTGCTCATCCACCCCCCATCTCTGTAGAAATTTTTTAAAGAGGACTTACAACATGTTTTTAGCAAAGACAGTATCTCTAAAACAAGCACATAACATTCTGAGGAAACTATTTTGAAGGGCACAACAGATGTTCAAAATTTTAAATTCTAATATATCTATTTTTTATAGTTTTTACTTTTAGAGTAGTTTGAGGTTTACAGAAATATTGAGCAGAAGGTGCAGAAAACTCTCAAATACTGCCTTTCCCAACATAATCTCCCCTATTAACATCTGCATTAACGTAGCACATGTGTTACAATTTATGAACCAGTATTGACACATTATTAGTAACTAAAGCTCATAGTTTTACTTTAGGGTTCACTCTTTGTGTTGTACAGTTCTATAGGCTTTGACAAATGCATAATATCATATATCCACCATTAAAATATCATACAGAATAGTTTTTTGGGGGGAAGCTCCCCCCCACAACAAAATCCCCTACACTCCAACTATTCTCTCCCTCCCTACCCTTGGGCCCCTGGCAATCAGTGATCATTTTATTGTTTCCAAAAGTTTTGCTTTTTCCAGGATGTCATATATTTGGAATCATATAGTATGTAGCCTTTTTAGACTGGCTTCTTTCGCTTAGCAATATGCATTTAAGTTTCCTCCATATCTTTTCGTAGCTCCAGTATATCTATTTTTAATTTAGCAACATGTTAAAAGAAGAAGTACAAAAATGTCGTTCCTCCATCTTACATCTACATTTTAAAAAAGTGCATAGGGGAAAAGACAGGAAGGAAATTGGCTAAAATGCATTAAAATGGTGGGATTATGATGTGTGGTTTCTTTCCTCTAATTTCCAGATTTTGGACTTTGAATTTTTATTGAGATATTTAGCCACAGTTCTAAAAAGCAAAGAGGAAATCAGTCATGTCTCTGTATTGTTCTTTTCCACTTATTTGGCATTCCAGTTAAATGTTTTTCTCCCCCCACCCCCTTTCCCTATGTCTGGTCTTTCTGAACTGAGTTAAAATTTTGTGTATCTTTTGACTGAAAGAGAGGGAAAGATAAGAAGGGGAAGAAAACAGAAAGGCAAAGGAAAGAAACACATTTAGAGAGAGTCAACAATGATTTTTCAGATAAGCCCACAAGTACTCATAGTCCCCTTGTGGATTTATAAACAGTTATGGCCAAAGAATACGAACTTCATGGCAATAAATTAAAGGGAACCGAATCCTGCTGTGCAGTCCCTTCTATTCCAGGAACATCGTATCTCTCAGCCCAAATTAGGAAAAGCCGAGTTCTCATTATAGCTGTGGTATCTTGAGCCCTTTCTTCATGCCAAAATCTGTGCTAAGCGTTCTGCATGCCATGCTTCATTCAATCCCCACATCAATCCTATGTGACAATTTAATAAATGAGGAAACCTGGGCTTAGAGAGGTTGAATAAGTAAGAAAGCTGGATTCAAAACCAGATCTGAGTAGAAACTCTGCTTATAATCCACTACATCCTGCCATTAGTTACAATATTTAAAAATCAATACTGTCCCCATAAAATCATTCCTGTCCCCAATTTTATTTTATTTTTTTCCTCTGTAGCCAAGAGTTCTCATGCACTAAAAGGGAAGGGTGTTTGGGCCAAAGACCATCATTTAGAACCTGCCCAAAATCTTCCCATGTTAAATGGGAGAATTAAGTAATTAATGTATTTTAAAAGCCACCGAATGAATACACTTCAGATCCAAGGTTCCCTCACTGGTGCAGCCTGAAGGATTTTGAAGACAATTAAACCTGGATTCAAATTCCAGCTCCAACTTCCCATTTTCCATGCAACTGCTTTATCTTCAATTGTCTCATCTATAAATTGGAGGTCAAGTAAAAGGATTGCTAAATAAAAACCTGCTCAACCAGTCATTCTATTTGGAAATGTAATGAAGCTCTTTATTGGGCAGAGATAGGAATGTGAGGCTCAAAACGTTTGACACTGAGTGGCATTCCTACCTCCTGGTGGAGTAACCTTGGAATAACCTTGGGTAAATTTCTTAACCTCTGTGTCTCTGTTGCCTCATCTATAAAATAGGGATAATGCCTGACTCTGGAGGTTGTTATAGGATTAAAATGGGCAACTGTATGTAAAGCACATAGGGTAATGTATATCTTATAGCAAGAGTAAAACGTTATTATTCCTCAGGTTGGTTTTAATGAGGCTATTAATCCAAGAATGGGGACGGTGGGCAGAGAGTGAATAATCAACACGAGAATAACACAGAGGCTGTTTCTATGATATGAGTGAAGTTCATTCTGTTAAAATGCTGGTATAGAAGCAAGGACAAGAGAGTTGCAGACAGTAACCAAGCATGTTCGAGTGAAGAAGGCCAAGGTCATAAGCTAAGGAAGAGGATATGTAACCCACAGTGTGTTCACAGTGCATGCCAAACAGCATATCTTAGGAGTGATGGGTTGCTGAAAAGGACCCTGGCTTTGGTATCAGATAAACCGTGGATCAAATCCTGGTCTCACTACTTATGAGCTGTGAATTCTTGAGAAATTGATTGAAACTTTCTGGGTCTCTGATTCCTCATCTGTAAAATAGAAATAAGATGTCTCTGGTGATGTTATGAGTATTAAATTAAGAGAGCTAACATATGTAAATTACCTAGAAATGCCTGGCTGACCTAAAATCAGGATTTATTAATTTCTTGCCTCTTTGGGGAGCTAATTATACCAAAAGAAGAGCATAATAAGATCCTTTATCTACACGTCATCCCTGTCAGGAAAAATTATGTCACTACATTCTATATTCTCTGGTCAAGTCCTTCTCAACAAGTAAGAAAATAATGAGTAACCTCGAATCACACATTTTACAAAGACACAGCAAGGAATTGGCTATTCATTTACTTTGACCCAGTGTGATCTTTCTTGTGTCATCATATCGATGAGTCTTTTCTCAGCCTTTCTTTCCTAATTGGGCAATGCTTTTTCTGAACGAATTTCCGTTAGTCCACTTTTCCCACACATCTGCAAGTCAGCGGGACCCAGAGAACAGGGAAGCACCTTTCATAATGGAACCAACTCAAATGAGCCACCTTTCCACACCAGGGGAAAAATCTCTTTTGGGATTGATATTAATAAATTAAACTTAGCTCCTACCAAACGAATGTATCTTAATTGAACCCAGTTTTTCAATAATTAATTTGAAACTGAAGGTAAAAACCACCCCCAGTGTCCATGAGAGTCATCTAGTGGCAGTCCCCTCTCTGAAAACCCTGCCTGGCTACCTGTACTTCTGCCTACATAATCTGGGTCTGGACAATGGGATCTGGCTGCAAATCCCAACCCATGCTTGGGTGAAACTCACCTGATCACCAGTTTTTCTCAGCACATTTTTCAACATCGAGTCCTGAATTCATTACCTAAGTATTTTACCAGGGTCCTTTGATTTAAGACCAGTTTCCCTACCTCATGCTAAGAACTGCTGTTCGGTGTTGGGCACTATCTTTCCTCCCCAAAGAACACAGATTGACACCTTAGAAGAAAACTCTTGTAACAGACTAAACTTGAATTTCTCCCAAACTCTTTACAAGTAAGCAATTCAACCTTACACCCATTAAGAGTGTTACTAGAAAACAACAGAAAATATCAAGTGTCAGTGAGGATATGGAGAAAATGGAATTCCTATATGCTCTTGGTGAGGATGTAAAATGATGCAGCCAGCATGGAAAATAATATGGTGATCCTTCCAAAAATTAAAAATATAATTACTGTATGATTCATCAATTCCACTTCTGGGTATATATCTCGAAATAATTTAAAGCAGCGTCTCAAAGAGATATTTGTACACCCATGTTCATAACAGCATTATTCACAGTTGCCCAAAGATGGAAGAGACACAAAATTGTCCATCAATAGATGGAAGGGATAAACAAAATGTGGCATACACATCCAATGAAATGTTACTCAATCTTCAAAGGGAAGGAAATTCTCACACATGCTACACGGATGAACCTTGAAGATATTCTGCTATGTGAAATAAACCAGTCGCAAAAAGACAAATACTGTATGATTCCATTTATATGAGGTACCTAGAGTAGTCAAATTCATAGAGACAGAAAGTAGAATCATGGTTTCCAGGGACTGTGGGAAGAGGGAATGGGGCATTATTGTTTAATGGGTATAAAGTTTCATTTTTACAAGGCGATGAGTTCTCAGGTTAGTTGCATAACAAAGTGAATGTATTTAATACTACTGAACTCTATACTTAAAAATGGTTAAGATAGTAAATTTTATGCTGTATATTTTACCACAATTACACTTTTTTTTAAAGTAAGCTATTCAACTTGCAGTCTAAGCACTTCTCTCCTGTGCTAATCATAGATGCTGCGGTCCCACCAGAATGTAACTTAGTCTACCACTAACCCCGTGGGCATTCCCACCAGGCAGCTGGAACAACAGTGAGTTTGACCCGCAGACCCCTGAAAGAAAAATAAATTGCCAGTGAAGATAGAATAAAAATTGTAAGGAGAATGTATGCCTTCTGTGAGGTTGAAGAATGTTAAAGAATGAAAACAGGGTCAGAAACCTAAAACAAAAGAAAAAGAAAAGTGAATTCATGCTTACAAAAGGAATTAAGGAGAATGAAGAGGGGCTTTGCAGACATATTGAGAAAGAGAGAGACTCGGGAGAAAATGAGCTTCCTAATGAAGGAGGAGGCATGCTAAATTAATTATGCCTTTGAAATATTGACCTCATTCCTTAAAGCTATCACAACCCTGAAAAGAAAGAAAAGACATTTGTACAAGTTAGAAGTAATGGAGCCTGAGAGGAAATTAGCCGTCTATCAAGACCAATAAAGAGATGTTTAGAGAGCTGGAACAAATGCACATCAACAGGTCCCAGTGCCTTACTTACAGGCAATTTATTGAATTAGCACTTAGGATTTCTCTTCTAAAAAGAAATATAAACATTTTTCTGAAAGATCAGGGTGATAGCAATGTGGATGATACAACCCAAAGTAGAAAGGCCCTGGAAATTGCAGACTTCCAAGTATGATGACTCTAATAATAGAAATAAAATATGTGTGTATCAAGGCCTTTATTAAAATAAATCTACATTGAGGCTCAGGGTTTTTGCGGTTTTTTCCAATCACACAGATAAAATAAGAGTGGTCATCCATAGAACCCTTATTAAATTCCCTATTTATTGTTTATTAGCAGAGCAACTCAGGCAAGTCGCTTTCTGAGTCCAATTTCCTACGTTCATTTTCTCCTCCTCAAATGCTACTTGGAGTTTTTTTGAAGATTGACTACACAGAAAGGATGGAAAACGCTGAGCAGAGTGTCTGGTGCACCAGAAGAACTAATCATTACTGATCATTATTATTATCACTCCACTTACAATTGATGGAATGTCCCCATGGCCTCGAGTCTTCACTTTTTGGTGCCTCGTTTGCTCTTTGAATCTGTTTCTCTGTAATGTCACTGTACGACTCACCTGGCACAGGGGCTGAATATGGATATGTGGAATGTGGATATAAGTGAAGGATATAGGTTCAAATCCTAGTTCTTCTACTTATTCATTGTGTGACTCGGGGCAAGTCCTTTGACTTCTCTGTGTCTCTGTTCCTCAACTACAGAATGGGAAAAATGAGACCTATCTTTCAGGCTATTGTGAGGACTAAATGAAATCATGTATAAAAAGGACGTAACATAGTAGCTGATCTATAGCAAGCACTCGTGAAAGAGTAGCTATTATTGCGGTAATAATAATATTAGCTCTTCATTTTATTAAAGGGAAGTTCTTCTTTGGTGAAACCAGGCTGGCCTATATGTACTGAAAGTAGGGAGTAATTTGAAAGAGCAAAGCTATATCCTCTAGCTTAATATCTTTGTTGAAATCTCACCTAAGAATTTACGTCTTCTTTTTAAAACTAGAAGTAGAAATTTCTTTCTTAAAAATAGAAAATGTGGGGGTGGTGAGTCATTCACAACTTAGAATGAAATGGTTTAAATTCAAATGTTTGGCTCCTAACAGCTATTAAAATCAATACAGAGAAAGGGGGAGTTTTGATGAGGAAAGAAAAAGTCATCACGAATGATTTGGCGGCTGCCTTTGAAAACAGGCTCAGGTTTGAGATCTCAGTGGAAGATTCCAGGAAGCCACAGAGCAACATGGGGTAAGGATATGAAGGCAAAAGGGACACCAAGGAAAACAGCAAACGTACATGCTCATTTATCCGTTGTTACATCCAATTACTCAACCATGTATTATTTAGCATCTACTATGTGCAATGTCTGAGTGCCTAGCAACTAACATAAAGAGACAACACTCCTATGTTCAAGGAGTCTACAGTAGAGTGAGGCTAAATAAGCTTGTAATCAGTACAGTGCAGAATATAAGTGCTATAATCTCAGAATATGTCCACCGTTTTGGAAACACAGAATGGGGATAAGGGGAAAGATGGAAGGATAAAGATAAAGGCACTGAATGGGTCCCAGAGAAAGCATCCCATGAGCTATCTCTGTCAGTTCTCAACAGAAGATACACTGGAAGGGGCATATTTCAGGCCAAGGATATCGTGGCATGAAAAATCACGACCTGTTGGAGACTTGTAGGTAATTCTGTGTGACTCAAACATAGGCCAATTAAGAGAAAGCAGGAAAGGAGTGGGAGGTAGGCCAAATAGATAGGGGCAATATCAGACTCACCGAATGGTTTGTAAGCAAAGAATGACACAATCAGATTTGCCTTTTGCAAAGAAGATTCTAAATATCTTGGAAATTATTGATTAGAAAGGATCAAGATTGAAGAGGTATGGTGGCTGTCAAAGAGTATCAAGAGATGCCGACCGAGAGGGAAAAATGGCGGATTAGGGGAGACCTCCTGGCTCTCTGCTCCCACAGTGGGAGGTGAAGAACACGGACACCCACACGCGAGTGAGGCACTCTCCCACAGGATCGGCTGTGCGAAACTGCAAAGAAGCAGCGAGGGACAAACAGCGGCGCTGATAAAGTAAGGAGAACTGTAGAAACACCCGGAGGGAGTGGGACAAAAGGAAGTGCAGCGCGGGTCAGCCACGCCCGCGGCGGTTTGGCCCGGGCAGAGAGATCTGACTCACAGGAAGACGACTCTTCCTTCACCAAACCCCACTCCCACGCAGGCAGGGAAGTGCCAGAAGTCAGAGCGAGGCGGTAGCACAGACTGCCGAGCGGTGGGAGCCGAGACAGGAGCGGGTCCATTTTAAACGCGCGCCGGAGCGCGGCGCCGGGAAA
>CAUYSK010043637.1:0-35403 GCA_963575035.1 Avahi laniger | reverse complement strand
AGCTACTTGGGAGGCTGAGACAGTAGGATTGCTGGAGCCCAGGAGTTTGAGGTTGCTGTGAGCTAGGCTGATGCCACGGCACTCGCC
Organism: Avahi laniger; assembly: GCA_963575035.1. NCBI lineage: Eukaryota > Metazoa > Chordata > Mammalia > Primates > Indriidae > Avahi > Avahi laniger. The sequence goes on along the minus strand of CAUYSK010043637.1, from coordinate 35,316 downwards.
CCAGGCAAGAGAGTGAGACTCTGTCTCAAAAAAAAAAAAAAAAAAAAAAGAATGTCCTAGCTGAAAAGTATCATTTTACAGGTGGAAACTGAGGCAGATGGGTGAAGGGACTTGCCCAAAGACATAGCATAAGTTGGGGAAAAGGGTTCCGGCACCTGACTAACTGACATTTCAGCATAGTGGATTTAGCCCATGGGCTATAAACTTGATCTGAGGAAGAAATGGACGTTTGGGGGCTAGTTTCCCAGCCAACTGAAGAGTGGTTTTCCTGGGCCAGGTTTGGTGGCTCACGCCTGTCATCTGAGCACTCTGGAAGACCGAGGTGGGAGGATCTCTTGAGATCAGGAGTTTATGATCACCCTGAGCAAGAGTGAGACCCCATCTCTACCAAAAATGGAAAAAAAATTAATCTCTATCAAAAATAGGAAAAATTAGCCGGACATGGTGATACATGCCTATACTCCCAGCTACTTGGGAGGCTGAGGCAGGAGAATCTTTTGAGCCCAGGAGTTTAAGGTTGCTGTGAGCTAGACTGATGCCACAGCACTCTAGCCCAGGAGACAGAGCGAGACTCTGTCTCAAAAAAATAAAAAAGAATGAATTTCCTAATTCTATGTGTTTCTGATCTTTCCCACCATGTCTGGTACGTATATCCTTACCAGAGAAAGCAAATGGCAGACAAGCTCATTGGCCTTGTTTTTCTGCTGCCTCCATGACAATCCATCAGCCACAATTTCATGTTGAATGAGGCTGTGAGGAACTTCAAGGCCGAGATTATTACATTTTGTACATTACACTTCTGCCAGAGAGCTAAAAATACCATCCTGGTGGTTGCTAAGTGCAGGTCTAATGGTTTTCCTTAGAGAAAAGAATGGAATTCTAGTTTCTCTGAATCTGGTGGCCCTGTGTCCAGGGAAATGAAGATAAGGAAATTATTGGAGCTGGTTGTAGAGCATCCCTGGGGGAGGAAAAGCTAAGAGACAACCCCAGAATTCATTCTCCCCTGTGTCGGGGAAAATCTCCAGGGACCAGTGACCTCAGAGGTTCTGGATCCCTGGAAGGAATGCAGAAGGGGCTGTGGTTTTCATGGAGAATTCTCCCAGTCTTAAGGCTCCCCTCTGCTTGGGGACCTGGCTTTCTGAACTCCTATTCTTAGATATCTTACTCTTTCATTTACACAGAATGGCCAGTCCCCAAAGTAGCACCTACAACTTAGATATTTGAGGAGGGTCTTGGGGACAGCTCACCTGCCTTCCCAGAGATCTGAAAATGGATCTAGGGTGTCTCCTACTTGGTAAATTACAGACTTACCAAGAGTATAGCTATCCCAACGGTGCCACCTCCTCTCACCTGACACAGCCCTCCTTCTGACTACAAACAAAAACATTTGATTTATTATTTAACCAATACATCAAAACTCCTAAATCCAACTATGAGACTTGATCTCCCTGGACAGGTCCAGTTGGGGGATCCATACATTCTAGCCATTGCCGTATCCTAGGACAGCTTCAATGCTCTTCCTTTGAAGAAGTGTCCAGCCCCAGGTCACTGTAGCCCACATTGCCCCTCTCAAACTGGAATGTCTCCTTGGGACATTTGATTCATTTGCTAGAGGCTGTTGCCATGGTTTCATACTCCTGATTACCTTGGACACTGAATTCATGTGAATTTGCCTTCCCTGGTGCCGACTGATGAATAGCCCTGGAGGTAGGTGAGGAGTTGGTTGGGTTGCAGGGGAAGCCAGCCTGGAGGGAGATTTTTGAAGCAGTGTTTTAGCAGGTCCACAAAGGAGAGGCCCTGGGGGCTAGTTAGCCGTTGTTGGTACCCGTGTGGCTGTCAGTGGATGCCAGGCTGAGCTGCATACTCAGATGAAGAAAAGGTTGTGTGTGTCATTATTGGGGGCTTGGCTTCCTCGTGCTCATTTTGTGTTCAGGGGAGCACTGATGAGCTCACCGCCTTGCTTAGGCAATGCTTACAAATGCAAAATTCATCTTAAACTACTTTATTGGGAAAAAAGTTAGGAAAACAAATCTTTATGAGTAAGAATTATAAGATCGCACTTGACTCATTATGCTTGGCTCCACAAAGCTTTCCCCTGTCACCAAAAATCAATCCTGCCCTTCCAAAATGGAGATCTGCCCTCTTGGTAGACTACAGGTATTTTAAATGCTAGATGAGAGGCTCCGAAGACAATTCCAAACAACAACAAAAACAGAACTTCCAAAAGTGTCTCAAACAAAGCAGCAGCTCAGTCCCAAGGTGACTATTTTGAAAAAACAACACATTTGAATGTGCATGTTCCGGATGTTTGTTAAAACAGCCTCATGGGCTGCAGCTCCTTCTCACTGGTCTGTGCTCACAGGGGGAGCAGTGGGGTGACTCATTCAAAACAGCGGATAATCACAAAGCTCACGGTTGTGTGACTTTAAATGTGTGCTAGGATATGTAGAAATTGTGCATATCTTACAGCATGTTTGCCTTCCTAATTATGTTTTGCTTCAACCAGTATGGAAATGAGCTGCCCGTCTGTGAGTGTACACCAATTAAAATGGCTGGGTCAGGCTGCTTTGAAGCTTTCTGAATATGTGGAGCCATGGGCAAAATCTCAGGATTTGACATTTCTGCAGATGACTCGCCCAGTGTGTAACTCACCTGGGTAGAACCGAGTGTTGGCTGCAGTCGGGTTCATTAGCAGCCCAGGAATTAAACCTCCCACCCCCACCCCACCCAGTCATCCTCTGTACTCCCTGCTTGTGCCAGATATTTCATGATTCTTGAGTACTGGAGGCTGCCAAGCAGGCAGCTCTGCATCAGTGGCGAGGGGGCTAATCTATATTCGCGTATTAGCCACACTTCCCAGTGAATTTCAATGACTTGGAAATGGGCATTCGGCAGCTGGGAAGGAGAAGGCACGTTAAGTGCTCAGAACATGCCTATAATAAGCATCTGCTTAAGAGAGACCCTCTCCAGCCAGATGTCCAGAGCCCGATCAGGGCCCTGGGCTGGGTCTGCAGCTGCACGTTGAAATACACTTAGCCTGTCTTTCCAGGTGGAGTGAGCAGCATTTCCTTCCCCATGGAACAGAGCTGGCCAACACAGGCACTCTCTTATTCATAAAGTATTACAGAATTTCCAAGCCAAGCTTTCTCTGTGCACAATCCCTTGCTCCTAAGTGGGGCTACTGATTTAATACTCTCTCCTTCAGAAATGTACCCAGTAATGCCCACCACCTGTCACACCACATGTCACACCATCGCGTGCCACGGTTGTATGCTGCTGGGCACGCAGCCCTAAGGAGAGCACGTGCCACCTCTGTCCCAGCTGGATTTGCATTTTCTTGAGGACAGGGTCTCTTCTTGTCTGAGTGCCCTCGTCCTTGGAGGGCACAGCTCCCCCCACCCCGCACACAATGCACACACATCCCGGGGGAGGGCAGGGGCCATTCAGGTGAGCAGGCTGTGGCACTGCACACGGGGCCGGGACTGGCTCAGCCTTCTTACCTGAAGCTTCGTGGGGCACTGGGAGCCAGAGAGGCATCAGACAGAAGTTGGTGGGGAAACTTCTCTTTGGACTCTGGGAAACCCAAGCATGGCTTCAAGTCCAGAGGATCAGAGACAAAAAGAAAATCCAGGCTGCAGAGCCAAGAGCTGAGGAGAGGCAGCATCGGAGTGAGAGCAATGCCTTCCACTGGACCTGGCCCAGGGCAAACGCCCAGCCTGCCGTTGTTGAATGAACGAACGAGTGAATGAGGAATACTCCCTGAAACCACAGGGGCATCCGCATTGTAAAACTGGAAGGTGCACTAACTGGGTCCGTTGGGGTTGACAGGCCAACTTCAAGAGCCTGAAGTTGAATTGGTAATAAATAATCTCTCTTGTGGGTTCTTTTCCAAGAATCCCAGCTCAGTGCTCCATAAATGTTGCTGTTTATTGTCTGGCGTTAAGTTTCCTCTTTTCCCATTATCTCCCACTATCACTTTCTTTAGCTCACCCAACATTTTGCTCCCCTTCCGTAAAAGTACGCTCTGCCCCACCCCCCAAACAGAAGCAGCTGTGCCCTTGCAGCCTCCTCGTCTCCCTGTCACCACTTTCCGGAGGAGTCTTCTGCACCAGCATCGCCCGAAATGTGCCTTACGGAACACTGCTCCGCAGAATGTCGATGATAAAAACGTTCACAGGTCAAATAAATTTAAAAAACATTGGATTTAACAAAATTAAGCAAGTTTTTTCAGGGTAGGGCTTCTCAGTCTTGAGCGTGCTGATCCGCATTCCTGGAAGGGGAAATGCCAAATTTGCTTAAACTCAGCGCCCTTTTATGTGGCACTTCTGCTTCTTGCAGGACCAAGGTTCTGCTCAACACACTCCGGAAACCTAAAGTCATTTCTGCTTGTTCTCTTCAGTGCCCTGGTTCCCTTATCTGTAAAATGGGGACAGTAATCGAACCCACCTCAAAGGGTCGTTGTAAAGATCAAATGAGTTAGTACATGTGAAGTGTTTACAACATGCCTAGCACTTAGTAAGCATCAAATACAAAGTTTTATTGTCTTTATAATTATCTTTATTGTTATTATTCCTTCTGGCTCTTTTTAATGTAGCTCTGGCCTTTGCCACTTTATGGAACTTACTCTCTCGATAGTACTGATCGCTTCTCAGGCCCCAGATCAGTGGCCCTTCCTTGTTCCTTCTCTCCTTGGCCTCTCTGCAGCATCCGATGTTCAGCCCTCCCGGTTTCCGGCCGCTTTACCCTTCTCTCCTTGGACTTCTCTCCTGCTGCTCTCTCCTGCTGTCTTTCTGCCATTGTGCTCACTTCTTCTTTGTTCCTCCCTTCCTCTGCTTTATGAACTTTGGCTGTATCCAAGAGTCATTCCTTGGCCCTTTGCTCTTTCTCAGTACTCTCTCCTTTGGAAACCGTATCCAGCTTCAGAGCTTCACCTGCTACCTTGGTGAGGCAGATGGTGCGCAGATCACTTCCCATCCCCAGCTTCTCCCCTGAACTCCGTGCTGTGCTCCTCTTTGCCTGTGTGTCTCCACCTTGATTCCTTGCAACCCCTCAGACTTGATGTGTCCAGGACTGAACGTGCACCTTCACTCCTGTAATCTTCCCTCCGTGTTCCCTGTTTCTCCTAGTTACACTGCTGTCCTCCTTCGTCACCAGGCTTGGTTCCGCCCTGCCTCTCGTCGGGTCCTACCAGTTGCGCTGCCATCTGGCTCTGCGGTCCGTTTCCTTGTCACATTCTCTCCGCGCATTTTCTCTGCCTCTTCTGTGATTCACTCCTTCGTTATTCCTTCATTGCCTTGATCATCATAACAACTTCTGAATTGATGTCCCTGCCACGGTTCATTTCCTGCTGTGCTTCTAGAATACTCCTCCAAAGAACAATTGCCATCATTTCTTATCCTCCGTCACTCTCTGCCACCTACAGAACCAAGTTGCAACTTGAGGTCATTCACAGAACAGTCTCGGGTATCTTTCCAATCTTACTTCCCATTCCTTCTCTTCACAAACTCTTCACTACAACCCACAGAATTTCTCAGTGCACCTCGCATATGCTCCCCACTTTCCTCCCCATTTCAGTTGCAGCTTTCTCCATGAAGCCACATAACTGCTCCACCCAGAGGTTCCCTTTCCCTCTTCTGATCTCCCATCGCACATGCAAATAAATGTGTCTCTTTGTGACATCTCCCTGCTGGGGGCTAGATCCCTTCAGGACAGGATCTATGTCTGACTATTCTCTGTCTCCTGTCCCACATATACTTTCCACAGGATAGTAGCTCAATAGGTGTTTCTTAAGTGAATGAAAAGATTTATGAATTGATGATTAGATGGATAGACAGGTGGTTGGATGGAGGGCACCTCTTCTTTTTGTGTCTTTTTTTTCTTTCACTAAGTACAATCCCATGTACCATCTTAAACAAGAGACCCCATAGCATCATGCTTAGTGGCTTATATAGCCGCCCTCTGAATCTTGGACTTGGTGTTTCCCTTGCCCTGATCAAAACACCCTTAATAAGTGCCCTAGCTGAGAGCTCTCCAAGCAGTGTCCCTCTTTGGATCCCTGATGCTCATGTCTTCAAGATGGCACTGGCATCAGCTGACCCTCTAATTAATGCCGTAAGCCCTTGTTATCCCCAGTAATTCCCTTCGCTGTCAACGTGATCATCTATCCTCTTAATGCTCAGTCTGTTTCTGTGGCATCTTGATTCTGGTGCCCAGCATCAGAATGAGGAGTCAAAGTCAGACTGGCAGCTCAACATTGACCGTGCTCAGAGCCCTCAGTTAGGATTTCCATAGCTGTAAATCTTCCCAGCGAAGACCCATAGTCTGCTAGGAAAGTGTGTATGTTTATTTGTGAAAAGTTAATTTAGTGTCTAGGGTGGGGGACATGAAATTATAAAAATGTCTTCTGTGATCTTGCCTGCTGGGGTTTGAAATTTCCACAGCTACCTAGAGATAAGACACTAGTGGTTAAGAGAATACGCTCCAGAAACAAGCAACCTGATGCAAGTGCCATAGTAGTTAGGGTCCACTAAGGGAAAAAAGAAGCTACTCTAGGTATTTCAAACAGAGGAGATTTAATACAGGGAGTTGCTTACACAACTGTTGAAGGGCTGGAAGAACAAAAAAGGGAACACTGAAATAACCCAGAGGTAATTGACGCAGGAAGTAGCCACCATGTCTAGTGCTGGGAGGCAAACAAAGAGGTAGGAGTTACCAGAAACTAGAGCTTGGAGGAGATGGTGCTCAGACCTTAGAGAATGGGATGCCACCTGGCTGCTGCTGATACTTCAACGGTGCACACAGACTGGTTCTGGAATGCCCAAGAGTGGCTGGAGCCAAGAGCTACTGCTAGAGCTACACTAACAAGAACAGGAAAAACTAGGAAAGAATTCCTCCCCGCTCCCTTCCTTTTGCTTTACGATCTCCTTCTCAGGCCTGCTATCAGCAAAGCCTGACAGAAAGCCAGTCACCAAGGGAATCCAGAGAGTCCCAGCTCAGAAGAGAGAATAGAAATGGGTAGAGCTGTGGCCGTAGGTGAATAACTGGTGTAATCATTTGCTGGGTCTGAAACCTTGAGCAAGTTGCTTATCTTCTCTGTGCTTCAGTTTTCTCATTTTTAAAATGGGAGTAACAATCATGCATACTTCATAGGGTCAGCATGAGGCTTAAATGAGCTAATGCACGGAAAGCACTTAGGTCAGTGCTTGGTACATAGCAAGTGCTTGATAAATTTTACCTATTATTATATTTAGCAGTATGTATCTTGAATAATCTCTTTGCTTCCCCTCCCACTCCCTCAAAAAACACACATAATACAATTGTCCTTGATATTTATTTGATATAAACACTTTTTTTCAGTGCCTATGTGTATGTGCGTGTATGTTCATTCTTCGGGGAAGGCATCTTCACATACACACAAATACACACAGAGAAAGGACAGAGTTTATGAGACAGGAATCCCAAACCTGGGTCCACCACTTACTGGCTGCATATTAACCTTCACAAATTCCAATTTCCTCATCTGTAAAAGCAGGCTAATGATACTCCTTGCGGTATTATTAAATGAGGTGATGCACATGAAACTTCCTGCAGTGAGAGAATACGGTGGGTGTTCTCTGTGTTGGTTTCCCTCCTCTCTTCCTTCCTGAGCACATGGAGCAGTGGGTTGCTTGGAGCTCTAAGTACCCTGTGACTGTCTATTGTCCAGCTTGTCCAATACTGTGTGCAGATGGGCACTCAAAAGTGTCATCACTGTGGACGGGAATGAGAGAGATCTAGGAGTAGTCTGGGACAAGAGTGGGCTTAGCACAATTTGAGTTCTGGTCCCAGTTCTTTCTTCCGGGCACTCAATGATCTTTGTTCGCTTTTGGTCTTAGCTTCTGTTTCTGTTTCCAGTCTGTAACCAGGGACTACCAGATCCCTGGAAGAATACGTGGCCTTAGCCCCAACTTATTTAAGCTCCCATAGTGGTACTAAGAAGGAGGAGGGTGAGGCGATGATGTGGCAAGAGGAGAGAGTTCAGGCTGCCAGACAAATTTGGCATGGAGGCGAGGAGGGAGCCCGTATCTTGAATTCCTGGGGGTCCTAGGGGTTGAGGAGGGAGCTTCTAGGAGCTCTGCTTCTGTCTGATAATTCTAACAGCTTGTATAGTTTCAAGTCTCTTGAGCTCACTTTAAAAGGTCTGAAGTATACAGCAGACTTTTTGACAGGACACATTATAATAAGGAAAAGGAAAGGGAGAGAGAAGTGTTCTGATGTCAGCCAAGTATTCTGGCGTCCCCACAGTGAGAGGGCCCATGGGCAGGATGGACAGCCCATTGGAGGAGGCATGGCACAGGGCTCGAGGGCACAAGACATGGCACAAGGAGCTCAAGGGCACAAGCCCTGGAGTCAAGACATCCCAAGTTCAAATCCCAACTCACTACTTACTGTTTGTATGACTCTGGGATAAAACCACTTAAATTTCCTGGCCTCAGTCTTTTCAACTGTAAAATGGGAATGATACTCCAAAGGATTATTATGGAGTTTAAATAAAATATATGCATAAAGCACTTTAACAAAACATTTGGTATATAGTAAGCGCTTAATAAATGGTTGTTATTAGTACTGTTTACAGTACTACGAGAATCTCCCTTTATCTGCAGGATATACATCTTAAGACTCCCAGTGGATGCCTGAGACTGCAGATAGTATTAAACCCTATATATACTGTGTCTTTTCCTGTACATACTACCTATGATGAAGTTTAATCCATAAATTAGGCACAACACTCTTGCACTTTGGGGCCATTATTGGTAAAATAGGGGTTACTTGGACACAAGTAACACTGCAATACCATGACAGTTAATCTGATAAGTGGGAAGGCTACTTAAGTGACTGGTGGACAGGTAGCATTGACAACAGCTACTCTGGACAAAGGTTCACGTCCCGTGCAGGACAGAGCAGGCAGCATGAGATTTCATCATGCTACTCAGAGCAGCACACGATTTAAAACTTATGAATTGTTTATTCCTGGAATTTTCCATTTAATGTTTTCAGACTGTGGTTGACCACGGGTAACTGAAACAGTGGAAAGCGAAACCGTGGATCAGGGGGGATCGCTGTAACAGCAACCACGCATAGAGCGTTCAGTGTGCCAGGCACTCTGCTGCGTGCTTTATGGTCCTATTTCATCGAAATCTGGGAACAGCCCAGTGGGGTTGATGCTAAGACAATCCTCCTTTGACAGATGGTGCTCTGTGGCTTGGAGTAGCTTCCCCAGGGTCACCCAGTTTCTGTATGTTGGAGCCAGAATTGGAACCAAGGTCTGTCTGATCCCATAGCCTGCGCTCCTACCCACCAAAACACTGTGTCGTATACAATGCCAGGCTTTTCACTGTCTCGTAAATCAACACGTTGGCAAGATCTGTTTTCCAAATGATTAGAAGAGCTCCGATCAACAGGACAGACCCCAGCCTCCACTGCTGCCGCTACATGGGAATAGCAGTGAGCAGTGTCCCCATAGGGAAAGGGGGTGCTCTAAAAGGATCCTAGGGCAGATTTCCCTTCCAGCTTCACAGTCCCACCCCGGTTATGACCCAGGATTGTGCTGTGCATATTCAGAAAATACTCAAAACATGTTGCTCTTAGAGACCTATACAAGAGAAAGTTCTGTTTTCATTCAGCTCCTAAAGGGGCTATGTTTAGATCTATTTGGATCAAAAAACATATGAAGCACCTACCTGATGCCACGCTCTGGACCAAGCTACCTAACATGGCTTAACTCACTGGATTTCCTACCCAAAGATGAGCCTAGAAGATGAAGGGCAAAAGCATATATGGTGTGACCATTGAAGGTAGGCATTGACTGGGGGCCGGGCATTGTTCTAAGCATATGTTACTGTTACTGACTCATTAACAGCTATTGTTATCTCCTTTCTACAGATGAAGGAACAGAGGCACAGAGACGTTAGGTAACTTATCCAAGGTCACACAGGTGACTTAAGTGGCAGAGCTAGGACATAAAAGCAATAAAAATAATTTTTAATTAGCATTTGTAGGATTTCTTTTTTATGATGTACATTTAAAAGTTTGCAGTTCCCTTCAAAGGGCTTCCTTGGGTAGCTGCATGTTTAATCCAATGATGCTGGCATTGTCGATTGGTTGTAGAACTCCTCTCTGGAAATGGCCATTAGAGCCGATTTAGGAATCAAATAAGAAAGTCAGCCTTAATACATTAGAGTCACACGTTGTTTTTGACCCAAAATAGCACTACTTAGCTTCTCAGCCATAGTGTGTGTGTGTGTGTGTGTGTGTGTGTGTGTGTGTGTGTGTTTAAAGAAACAAGAACAGAGAAACGCAGAAAGATAAAATGGTATGTGCTTTATTTTGTTATGAGCCTAAAACTGTTCTAAAAATAGTCTCTTAAAAAATTAAAACTAAAAACTAAAATGATCAAAAAGATTTTACTTAAAAAAATCTGCACTCACAAAATGAAGAATTTTCACAATTGAAAACATATAAATAAATGTCTTTAAGGACTCCCAAAAAAGAGTCCAAAACTGTTTTGAATAATAGCAATATAATTGGAATGTGTTGGAGTTGTTAGAATCTCTACTCTGAAGAATTCTCTTTTGGATACATCATCACTACATTCTTTTAAAAATACTTATTTACAGTAACACCTAACATTTCCCAGGGCCCTGACCCCTGGTAGCACACATGTGCAGCACTCTGGTGGGACGTGTCCCCAACAAGGTCCACGCTGGCTCACTCTCTGTGGAGCCCTGACCCCTTTGGTCATCAGTTACATGTAACCAGAGATCAGCTCTCTCCTCTTCCCCTGCCTTTTTCAAAGGTCATCGTAAAGTAAAACAGGTACTTGCAGTCAGTACCTACCCCTACTCTCATTCGGCTTGAATAGCTAAAGGCAAGACCTTGGAATGAAAGGCAGTTCTTGGAATTATTGTGTTAGGAAGTTATTGTGTGATTAAATAAGATAATATGTGTGAAGGCAAGTAGCAGCATGCAGTGGGTATTCAGTGACTCTGATAAGAAAGCTGGTGAATGAAACAGCTTAGTCATAGCATGCACGGTTCACCCATCTCTACCTGATCATAGGGCCTCAGAGTTCAGCACCATGGCCAGGGACACTTTCAGGCTGGAGATGGGGTGGTTGAATGCTGGCTGTCCCTGGAACAGTCTGCTCCCTGCCACTGCCAGCCCACACCTCTTTCCTATTCCCTGTCTCTTTCTTGCGCCCCTCTTGCATGTGAGCATTCTCTCTGTTGCTCTCTGACCATATTTGTCTCCTTCTGTGTCTTTCTTTCCCTTCCCTTCCCTTGCCTCCTGCCACCACGCTCATACACACACACACACACACACACACACACACACACACACACACACTCTCATGCACATACACGCACACAGACATGCACGCTATTCTGTTACCCCTTGGAAATCCTTGTCCTTTTCTCCTGACGTGCCTGTCTGTGAGGTCACAGCTGGGGACTGCAGTGAGTCAATCCCACGGGCATAGTTCGGGAAACTGCTCGACCTTGCTGAGTCAGGAGTCTCTCTTGAGATGCCTTCTGTGGTCACAGGATCCCTCCTAGTAGCGCAAAAATGCAGCTGCAGCGAGGAGTGAGGCAGGTATTTGCAAGCCACACAGAAGGAAGGCTGGGTGCATGGAAGTCCTCCCTTTGCTCTTCTTTGTTTATGGTATTTCCTTCAGCCCTTAAAAGCCAAATTACTGGGTCCCAGAATAATTATTAGAATTTACATTTAACAGAAATACAAAAATAAAAAGAGAGAGAGAGAAAAGAAAGAAAGAAATTTGAAAGTTGTTCACACCAAGCTAAGTTCTAAAAGAAGGGACATTATCACGTGAGGTTCCCCCACCCCGGGACCTCACCCAGCCTAGAATGCAGGGGCTCCCCCACGAACCTCGGGAGTGCCCTCCACTGCTCCCGCAGATGGGTTCCCAGGGCCTGCGGAACGTGCCGTTTCCCAGCTCTGCTCCGTGAGCGCCATGTGGGACTGAGAAAAGCGCGTGTCCCTCTCTCCTTCTCCGTCTGGCCATCCAGACACCCACCCCTCTACCACATCTAACCCCCTCGCTCTGTTCCTCCTCCCACCTTTTAGTTAACCCTCCTCATTTCTACCCTGGATTATTTCAGCCGTCTTCAGTGGTAGATGGTCTCTCTGCATCCTGCCTCATTCACTCCAGTCCAACCTCCATTTTTTATTTCTAAAACACAATTTGATTCTGTTGCTACCTTGATTTAAACCCTTTATTTATTTATTTATTTATTTATTTAGAGACAGGATCTCACTCTCTTGCCCAGGCTGTAGTGCAGCGATGAGATCATAGCTCACCACAGCCTCCAACTCCTGGGCTAAAGCGATCCTCCTGCCTCAGCCTCCCAAGCAGCTGGGACTGTAAGAGGGCACCACCGCACCTGGCTACTTTTTAAAAATTTTGTAGACTGGTCTGATGGTAGTGGGTTATCATAACTTATTAACATTAGTGTCACTAAAGTTGGTATTCAACCTCCCACTGCTGAATTTGAGTGGCTTTAAAAAAAAAATTTTTTTGTAGAGATGGGATCTCACTGTGTTGCTCAGGCTGGTCTCGAACTCCTGAGCTCAAGTGATCCTTCTGCCTCGGCCTCTCAGAGTGCTAGGATTACAGGTGTGAGCCACCATGCCTGGCCTTAGAACCCTTTAAATGTCTCCCCATCACATGAAGGATCAAGTTCAAACTTCATCATGAGCCATTAGGGCCTCCCTGAGTGCTCTGTGACCTGCTCTCCAACTGCATTGCCCTCTGCTTGCCCTTGCAACCCTGGCAGATGAATGACTATTTTTGAAAGCACAATGTTATTTAATGCCTCTGTGTTTGCATGTGTTGTTACTTCTTGGAATACCTTTTCTCCGTTGTCCTCTTGGGAGACTTCCATTCATCCTTCAAGTCTCACATTAAGTGTCTCCTCATTGATGAAGGCGTCCTGTTCCCCAAACTTTCCTTTGCAACCCCACCTTGATGATTGATTTAAATTCTCATCTCTCCCATCTAGACTATAAGCTGGTTTTCTTTTTTTGTTTCCCAAACACATAGGATAGTCATTGGCTGACACATTCCTGGTGAAAAATAAATATTTGATGAAAGAATGAACTTGCAATTAGGTAGTCTCGGTGACCTTGAACATGTCATAAACCTTTCTGAGACTTAATTTCTTTGTCTATAAAATGAGAATAATAATGTCTGCCTTGCAGGATGGTTGTGTGGATTTTATGAAATAAAATTTGTAAAGCACCTAGCCCTGTTCAGCCTTTGTGGCAACTCAGTCAGTGTATTTTCCTTGTCTTTTCTCTTTCTTCTACTCTTTGCTATAACTAGTCCAGCCTATTCTAATCACAATGTGCAAAGACAAAAGAGAAATCCCAAATGCCCAATGCCAAGGTGCCTAGATGGGAACGGTCACCTGTTGCACATCTGGTAGGGACCACCAAGTGTCCTCACATCTCAGCCTCTATGTCACCCAAGATCAGCCAGTCCCCTGGTCAGTGTTTAGTGAAGGTTGACTAAGGTGTCGCAATAGTTAGATGTGAGGACTGACCACACGCCAGGCCGTCTTCCAGATGCCTTACCTGTAACGACTCATTCAGTTTCACAGCAACCTTGTGAGTGTAAACTATTATTTCCCCCATTTTACAGAGGAGGAAACTGAGTCAAAGGATGTTAGGGTTGTATGTCTAATAAGTAGTAGAGTAAGGATTGAACCCAAATAATATGACCTTAGAGCCTATGTTTTGAAATCCTGCATAGTTCTGTCCAACACTGATTACAGATATTGTGAGAACTAATAGCCCCAGATCCATGAAAGAGCTGATCCCTTGGTTTCTGAGACTTAATGATACAGTTTATAGACTCATCAGATTAGAATTTAGGATAAACTCCAGTGACCCCATTGCTTAGTTTATGGTTTTGCATTGTAAAACTTATTGTTACCATTATTAACTGACAAATGTTATTGAGAGGGTAGAGGGTTTCCAAATTCCCAAGGGTTTGGGGCATTAACATTGAGCTCATGGGCCATTTACTGGGTTTTTGAAAACAAAGTTCTACTGGAATTTGGCTATGCGCGTTCATTTATGTATCGTCTATGGCTACCTTTGCCCTGCGACGGCAAAGCTAGTGGTTGTGACAGAGGCTTTATGGGCTGCAAGCCTGAAATATTTACTGTCTGGCCCTTTGTAGAAAAAGTTTGCCAGCCCTTCAGTAATGCAGTACTTCAGACCAATTCCCTTTTGTCACGGCAGGCTGGAGAAATCCCAATGATCCCAGATACCTTAGCAGAGTCTCCAAGGGATGCTCCCTTCCCAGCCAGTGCCGGGTACTAACAAAAGCCCTCGTTCCTGTTGGCCATGGGGGATGCATCACCTCCTTCGGGGTGTCTGTGCAGCCCAGGTTGGGAGCAGGTGGGTGCCGTTCAGGAGGTCCTAGCTCTGTGGATGATCTTTGGGCTGGATTTCTTCTGCTGGTTTGGGGGTCTCTGGCATGACTCAAGCCACAGGAGCTCAGATAAAGTGGCAGAGCAGAGCAGTCAAGACAAATGTCCTGACCCCACGGAGGCTGCCGGAGGCGGCCCACTGATGGATGGCATGGGGAAGAATTTCTCAGTTGCCGTCTAATCTGTGCCTGGGAAATAAATTGCTCTTGTCACTGGTGTCTGCCCTGGCCCTGCAGGCCCCTCTTCCCTGCAGAGCTCTCCGTGCACCCCCGCCCCTGCTCTGCCAGCCTGGAAATGCTGCCTCAAGGAGCAGGGAAGGAGAGGATGAGGGAGATACAGGAGGATGACGCATTCTGTCCCCCTCCCGGTGGGCCCCTCCTGGCACCAGCTTCCTTCCATGAACACAGGAACAGGCTCCTGCAGTGGGCCTGGGGCAAGACTTAGGAGCCCAGTTTTCTTATCTGCACAATGAGAAAGAAGGCTTTTAAAGTGATCTCCAAAACCTTAATATTCCAAGTTCCTGAGACTGGGCTGGGGGAGGCAAAGAAAAGGGATTTGCACAGCTGAAGTCTGGAAGAGTCCCAAAATCTAAACGTAAAGTGCTTCCATGTGCCTAAATCTTTGCCTGGAGTTGGAGCACATCTTCACTGGGCCCCAGGGTGTAGACTCAGGTTATAGCGGGTCATCCAGGGATGCTCACCTCCAGAGAGCCTCCGCTGGGAAACTCTCCCTGTGTCTTTTTAATGGAAGCCCCTACCCGATTGTCATCTCTCTCTCTCTCTCTCTCCTTTCTGCCTCTTGGTTTTACAAAAGGCACCCTCAGCTAGCCACCATTTAAGACCCCAAGAGTCCCTTTGGAAATGGGAGATGGCGAGATAGGCTCTGCTAGACAGCTTCTGCTTGAAAGAGGACTTCCCTCGAGACCCGCAGGGGCACTTTCTTGCTGGGAGCTCAGTACTCACGGAGATATCCCACTGATAATCTAATAAGATGGGGACAGACGCTGGCTAAGACCAGGGCTCAAAACGTTTTTCTCTCTGATGGAAGGACCTGCATGGGCTTACAACCGACATCTGGGCAACCCAGGAAGGCTTGATGGAGGAGGTGGTGTTCCAGCAGCTACCTGAATGAGAAAGGAGAGCTCGCTTGTCACGGGGCAAGGACAAAACAGGGGTCACCTCCCTGCTGAGGCAGACATAATCACAGGCTCATCCTGGGAACTAAACTGGATCTGTCACTGCGATTTCACAGCTGCAGCTCAAGGGTGGATATGGCTGAGGAGGGAGCTTGGGAGCGTGGGCCGTGCACTAGCAGCGTGGATAGGGCTAAATCCCAAGCGAGGGGGCCGGGGCTGGGGAAGACGGAGAAGCTGTAGCCAGGCTCCAGATTCCTCTCCCACTCCCCAAACATCTCTTCCCCAAGGGACTGGGTGCACGATGTCGGTGTTTTTATCCCGGGTAGAGCTGTCAGCGGCACAGTTTTTGTTAGCCACTGAGCAAGTATTAATCAAACACCTAAGTTGTTAGAAGTCAGTCAATCAGACCTGGAGACAAATCAAAGCTTCACCATTTACTAGTTGCGTGGCCTTGGTTTAACTACTTATTCTCCCTGAGCTGCTATTTCCTAACCTGTTAAATGGAATTAACAATAACTACTTCTGAAGGTTTTTGTGTGGCTTAAGTGAGACAATGTGTGCAAATTACCTTTTTGAACACTGGCACTAAATAGATGCTCAATAAATTAATTTGTTCACCAAATTTTTTTAAGCGTCCACCATAACTTCCGTTGGTAATACCTAAAACTATGGAACTTACATCAACTTCGGCTGTGGCTACATCAGAATAGCACTAAGGAGGATCTCCTCAGGATTGTTCCTGATTGTCCTTAGGGTTCCTTCCTGGAGAATGTGCAGACTTTCTTCCCAAAAGGGGTTGAGGTGGGGGAAAGGCTACTGGCCACCCTGGCATCATCAGGTGGGTGGAGTAGATAGGAGCTCCAAACTCTCATCCGATCAAAGAGTACCCACCTGCTGGGCTATTGTTAGGAATAAGTGACTCTATGCATGGAAAGAGCTTAGAACAGTGGTTGCCACATGATACAGGCTGGATAAATATTCACTTTTATTGTTTTAGTAGGGCCCAGCTTTCATGAAAACAAAGGGTGCATTGTGGGAGGATCTCCTTGCCCTCCATTTCCACTGAGGAGTGAAATCACAGCATGTAAGATGTAAGGCAGACACAAGGAAGTACTTCCTAACTGTACTCTGTAAAATCCACATATTATGGTTTCTGCAAACCACTGTCCAGCCTCAAACAATGCCCAGGGGTGAAAGAAGGCAAATATTTCCAAGCAGATCCCTGGCACTGCTCCCCAGCTCGGCCCCAGCGTCCTGCAGGGTCTCCCCAGTGTTGTAGCTGGGCTCAGGGAGAGGACAACTGCAAACCCGCAGGGCCTTGCAGAGTCGTCCCATCCCCCCTTCCCCTCAGCGCCAATCCCAGCCCTTCCCTGGCTCACTGAGGTCTCTTCTCTTCCCAGATGAGGTAATGCTGAGGCCCAGGTGACCCACAGAGCTTCTCACAAGGGGGCCAGTGCAGGTCATGCACTTGGAGGCCTTGGGGGAAGACGACCTCCAAAGGCTCAGCAACGTAGCTCCCAACAGGGTCCCCCCGGCGGGAGCCCGCAGCCTGGCATCAGCTCGTCAGGGCTTCGTAGGTCACACTAGGGGGTTTCTATCTTCTTCTAAAAGCAGTGCGAACCAAGAAACGTTTTTAAATGGGAGACAGACATGATTAAATTTGCTTTTTGAAAGGTCACTCCGACTGCTCTGTGGGTAAGAACTGGACGTGAGGAGGAGGAAGGAAGGGAGACTAGAGAGAGGGCTGTTGCACTGGTGGTCCCCGAAGGCTACCCTGACAAGGTGACATTTGAGCAGAGATCTGAATATAGTTAGCCGAGTGTTTATGCCAGGCAGGGGGAGGAGTGAAGTGCAAAGGTCCTGGGGCAGGAGTGTCCTAGTTTGATGCAGGACTGGCGGGGGGTGGGGGTGGGGGCCGCAGGGCGTCTGGAGTAGAACTAGCCAAGGGAAAAGCGTAGGCATTGGGGTCAGAGAGGCAATGGGGACTGAATCATGGAGGGCCTTAGAGTAGAGTGACCAATCACCCCAGTTTGCCTGGGGCTGAGGGGTTTCCTGGGATGTGGGACTAACAGTGCTAAAACCGGCAGAACTAACCTATCCATTAGGGACAGAGGACACGGTGCTTATGGCATACAGTATTTTAGGGATGCACAAAAATGTTTTAAGTTTTATTCTTTTAAATCAGAAGAGAAAACGAATATGATAATAATGAATATACAATAATGAATCCAGCCTGGATTATTTTTATCTTTACGCCCATGCTGTTTTAAAGTCTAATTTTTAATAATTTTTTATGCAGGAAGGGGACCACAAAAGCAAAGGGCCTAAAAAAATCCTAATGCAGCCCTGAAAACCAGGATGGTTAGTCGCCCCAGCGTGTAGGCCTTTGGAGGGACTTTGGCTCAGGGTTGGTTGAAGTTACTCCCATTTCACAGAGAGGAGAACTGAGACCCTCAAGGGTCAAAGTAAGGCAGCCTCTGAGAGATGGTGGGTTGGCCTAGGAAGGGGTGGGATGGAGTCAAGGAATACTCCAGTGGTGGTGTCGACACGACTGAGTGATTGTTTCCGTGGGTGGGCAGGGGTGAGAGGAGGCAGAGGCCCGCGTGACTCTAAGTTCAATAATTTGGGCAGCCACATGCTTGAAGGTGCCTTTCTCAGAGGTGTGGAACATGGCAGCCACTCAGCCCTTCGAGTGTCAGTTTCCCATCTCCAAGGTGGCGGTGCTGAAAGCCGTCTCGTAGCGTTATCGTAAGAATTAAAAGACTTTTGAAAATAATCCAAGTAAAAGTACCTGGTACCTTCCAAAGGTCCAGCATCATTCATTCATTCATTCATTCCCATATTCGGTCACCAGACATGTAGTTTAGCGGACTTCCCGCATGGAATTTGTGTTCGGAGGGAGGGATAGACAGTTAAGAAGTGAAAATCATGTGTTACCAAGCCTAAGACGTGCTATTAAGAAAAATCATGTAAGAAGATGGAGACTCCTGGGGAGGGCTCTTTAGACAGGGTGGTCAGAGAAAGCCTCCCAGAAGAGGCACCTGTGGACAGGTGAGCTCACCTGCAGCTGGGGAGGCGCCTTCACTGAGAAAGGGGGCATGCCTAGGAGTGCTCTGGGTCCCACCCGCAGGAGAGGAGAAGACAGCTGGAGCCCTGGGCCAAGCGGTTGTCAGAGGCGTAGATTTGCTGAGGAGACAATAATTACCGCACTGTTCTTCCAACAGAGGGTGGCCAGCACCCTCCCCCCAGAAAGCGATGGGTATTTACTTCTCCCTGCTGTACCGCTGGCAAAGGGAGCCTCAGGAGCTCGGCCAGGAGAGGAGGAGGACAACGCTCCCCTCACCAGCCCACAGGAACACTTGTCTCCGTCCCCACTACCTGGGTCAGCAAAACTGGCCGTGTCCCCAGTGAGCAGACACGGAACAGTACAGACGTCTCCGTTCTCCTTCTCACACCCAGGGCTGCACCCGCAGGCTGCCTCCCCTTTCTCGTGGGGGCCGCGGAGCCCGGGGAACGATGATCCTAGAAACCACTCAGGGCTGCTGTGAGACGCGAACGTGCAAAGTGCCTTGTAAACTGTAAGACATTATACAGATGTTCACTTAGGATCTGTAAATGAGTCAGTGAGAGAAGGCGCAGGATGAGGGCCCAGGAACCGAGTGGAGGCAGAGAAAGGTGGAGGGGGAGGAGTGGCCGCACAAAGCCCCCCGCAGGGACTGCAACCGGCACAGAAAGACGGTGTGTCAAAGGTACATGAATAAACATGAGGCGTCTTCCGACTCCTAACTGACTTAATTGTGCTCCGGTTAACAAGGTAGACGGGCAACTGCTGGTTTCTCCCAGGCGGGAGGCCCCCTTCTTCCTGCGCTGCTTAGCCGCTTACCCAGAGTACCCGGGACAGGCTCCCTTAGGGGGCGTCCCTCCCTCCGCTGTCCCAGCCTGGCCCCAGCCCCTCCCTGCTCACCTTGACACAGTCAGGTGGAGCAGGGAAGCAATGCTCTTAGCGAGCACGGCCGGATGTTGGGGTGGGCTCGGTGCTGGCAAGTGTCACCCTTGGCAGGTGGGGCTGGCAGCTGGCTTCTTGGAGCTGACCGCAAACTGGACAGAGGCTTGGAATCCATCATGTGCGAGGTGGGCCTGGCCTAAGGGAGGCTGAGAGAGAGCGAGCAAGCGCTCTCACAGGCAGGAAGCCGGGGATTGGAGGAGAGCTGAGGTGACCAGGCGACCGCCAGCCGCCATTTCAGACTCGGGTCGTGCTTATTGCACATGTGCTGTGTGCCCTGCACTGTGCTGAGGTTTCCACTCCCATCGTCCTGTGTGATCCTCCCAGTAGCCCTGTGTGGTCAGTATTAGCAATGCTGTTGTAGAGACAAGAACATGGACCCGAGGAGGATAAGTGACTTGGCCCAGGTCTCACACACACACAAGCAAGGTCCCCAGGCTTCTAAGACCAAATTGCATGGTTTTTTTCTGAAACTTCTAGAAATATCTCTGCACACCACATCAGTGCTCCACCCAGAGCAGATGTGGAAAGCAGGACACCCCGTGTCCTCCTCTCATTTCCCATCCTGAGGCAGGCGGGAGTGCAGAAACGATCCTCTTGGGTGTTAACCAGGGAGGGTTCTGGGGGGTGCCAAGGGGTCTCCGTCCAGGTCTGCTCGCCCTCCTTCTCCACCCTGGCTTCTGGTTGGGGTTGGCCAATGGGGGCAGTTCTGGCAAGAGCATGGGGGAGGAAGGGGGGTGAGCTTAGGGTACTGCCTTGGCTGCCTTCCTGCAGGTCACCTGGGTCTGGATGCGTCCCACAGTGGCAGGCCATAGCTCCTCTCGAAAGGGGGGCCATCTAACGATTCTCTTTTCCTGGGTTCTCCTCCCCTCATCCTGTTAGCTAGAGTCAGTAACGGCACTGCTGTACTTGCTCTGGCAAACCATGCTACCCCCTGTGGTTTTTATAGACGGTGCTGTGTGTCTGTAGGCAGCCCCTTTATAAACTAGTACCCTAATTTGAGGATGCCATCTGTCTGGGGTGGAGGGATGCATCAGGAGGTTATGGAAAAGATCTAAGATGAGATGTATGATCCTCCCAGACCCATACGGAGGGAAAGACACAGACTCTGACCCACTCCACAAGGATATCTACCTCAAAGCTTCCCAAATTCCAGTTTGGAAGAAGATCCCAGCAGCTTCCTTGCTGTTCGAAGATCCCTCCTCAGCCTTCCCAGGCCAGCCCAGTATGTGGTCATTAGCATAAGACACAGATTCTGCTCAAGGAGGACCATCAAGATGTAACTAAGGTGTGAAAAGTAATTATAGATTGGTGATTAGAATCACTGTTGGGCCTCACTTGCTGGAACGCACCTCCCTGACCCTTGGAGGGTGGATGAGAGTCATTAGCTTTTGGATAACAGGCAGCAAGAGCTCTAATACTCAGGGGGGAGATAGGCAGGCTTGCCCCAGCAAGGGAAATGGATTGGACTGGGAGTCCTGGAGGCTGCCCAGCTGGACATCCTGGGGCACTGCAGGGCCGAGGAGCAGCCCCAGCCTTGGGCTCCAGAACAAGGGTGGGTGGTACTGTATCTCTGGTTCTAAGATTTTGTCTAGGTTTGACCTCAGCCTAACTCCCCCATGGGCCTAAAGTCTCAGCTTCACACAGTAGCCCCCAGGGGTGGTGAGAGCAGCCTGCCAGGCCAGGGTAGAGACTGGGCACAGTGGACTGAACACAGAGGCTGCAGGACTGACAAAGCCACGGAGTTGCAAGCGCCTAACTCTGCTCACGACACGATGTCACATGTACAGGGCCCCCAAGAAACGTTGGTGGGAGTTTCCAGGTCCTTCCAAGTTCACTGATGGCACAGGCTAGGCAGTGTGGCCTAGTGTTACCCCTTGCCCAAGAGGAGTTCAGCATCAGCAGGCCGGGTTCGAGCCCCAGCTCAGCAGCTAAGTACTGGGTAGCACAGGCAGTGCTTTTGGTAAAAGGCCTCAATCCCCTTGTCTCTCAAATGGAGGAGACACCTGTCTTGAGATTAATGGGTGAGAGCATTTGCAAATGTGGAAGGTATTTTAGTAAAAGCAACTAAGAGCAGGATGTCTTTGTCACTGGGGGTCACCCTGTACTATCACTGTTTTACATCCACTCCCCAAAGAACCAGCCCGTGCCCAGTCCGCATCTTCCCCTGTGCCTGCCCTTCCTTGCCCCTCTGCCTCCCCTACTGGACAACCAACTCTCCTCCTACGCGTCTTGGCTTCTCCTGTCTCTGTCTCTGCCTCCGAGCTCACCAAAGTCCCTATTTAAGCTGAGCGCCCCTAGCCACAGCAGAGGAGGAGATATGGTTGCCGCCCAGAGGATCTTCCTGATGCCTCCATCTTCTCAGGGAGCCTTGAAAATGCATTCCCCAGCTAGGGTGCTGGATTTAGCAAATAAAAATACAAGGCAAGTTTGTAGTGTAAGTATGTCCCGAATATTGCATGGGGCATACTTATACTAAGAAAAGTATTGATGTTTATCTGAAATTCAAATTTACCTGTACATTCTATATTTTATCTGCTTCCCTACCCCCAGTCAAAAAGGCTCCCTAATAGAGTCAGCTGCCTGGTGCCTGCTCTGCTGAGTGGCCGCGTTCGGAGCAATACAACGTCCTCAGAGATGACCCTCCATGGGCCAAAGACTGTCCTTTAGGGTAGGAACATCAGGGGCCCCACGAGCTAGGAGGCACTGTACCTTCTCAGACTCCAAGAACCTTCACACAATTATCCATTCAGCAGATATTTAGTGAATATTGCCTTTATACCAATCTCTGTCCTGAGTGCTGGAGTTATTAATACAATGGTGACCAGAAAACAAAGTCCCATCTCTCATCGCCCTCATGTTTGGAGCAAGCGCCGAATGTCAAGCACGGTGGTAAGCACTTTAGAAGCCATCTCATGTGATCCTCGCAGAAACCCACAAGGGCGGTATCTTACAGATGAGGAGACCGAGGTTTATTAGGTTGATCATTTACCCATTCATTCAACAGATATTTGTTGAGCACCTCCTAGTTGCCAGGCCCTGTCCTTCGTGCTGGGAACACCAGGCCCAGGGAGCCACACTCCAGTGGGGAGGGGGATAAGCAGAGTCTGCGAAAAGGTGGCGAGTGTTGTGAGAAGTGTAAAACCAGGAACAAGGCTATGGAGTGCCAGTGGCGGGCCTTGTTCTTCAAATTAGGGGGTCAGGGAGGCCTCTGACAAGGTGACATTTGAGCAAGGACATGAAGGAAGTGGGGAAGGAGCAGCTCTTCGACCCCAGATGGTGCTGGTTCCGGAGCTGGGCTCTCAGGCACTCTGCATTTCTACCCAGCAGACCTTGATTGAAGGTCTGCTCCCTGCCCATTGGCCCTTTCGCATGCACGATTTCATTTAATCCTCACATCAGAACAACCTGAAGGTAAGTTTTAATATCATATTTTCCCAGAAAGGGGAGAGAAAATGACTCAAAAAGATGAAATGACTTGCCTAAAGTGCCAACGCTGGAAATTCCAGCCTGGTTGTTCCATTTCCAAGTCCGCCAAGCATAATGGGAAGCATGCAGCTCTGACTATCTGAACATCCTTGCACAACTCACCTGATTTCCTAAGCCTCAATGCCCCCACCTGAAAAGCGGGGTTCGTATTATTACCTACTGAGGGTCAGTAGACAGTACACGCAAAGTGCCTCACTCGCTGCATTTGTGCTGTTACTCTAAGAAAAATGTTTCCCTCTTCAAATCACCGTGGAGGAGTAGGCTGAGACAATGTGGTGCTCAGGACTTGGGGGGAAGGGTGCTGTGGGAGAGCGCGGGACTGGGGAGGGGAGGACGCGGGCAGAGCGAAGCTGGAAAGAAAACCACCGCTAGGCAAGCCCACCTGCGTGAGAACAGATGTGTAAATGTTGCTTAAACCTGAGTGGCGCGACTCGGTGATTGCAATTACACTGGTTCGAGGCTATGACTTCAGCAATTTTATTTTTCTTTTGGAGGCGCTGGCTCATTTTTTATGCATGCACAGGAACTAACTGCATCCCGGAGAACGCTCTCCGCCTGTTGGTCTGGAGGTGCGCGGCCATATGCTTGGCGTGTGCGTAATTAACCTCGTGCAGCTGCACTCCCCTCTGTCTGGATTATGGATTCGATTTCCGTTTCCGTCTCAGGCAAGAGGCCCACAGTTCATATTTATTAAAATGATTACCCCTTAAAAGAGGTGCTGGGGACAGAGCCCAAGCTGGAAGCCTTGTGGACCAGGCTCGTGCAGACGATGCCTGTTGCCGAGAATGCGTAACTCGGGCTCCGTTCCTGCCGGCCCACAGAAAGGACCCTCAGCCGGCCGGGCATGCTGCTGAGCAGGCCCCACAGAGAGCTCTGGGCCACTTGGAGGTGCTGAGGGAGTTTTCCTGGCATCCGTGACTTTTCTGTTCCTGGACCTGCTCTGCTTGTCCAGGCCCCACCCCCGTCTTCTCCCTGCCGGCCTCTGTTGAATCATGACAGCCACAGGCCACTCAGACTCTCTTTCCGGATAAGAGCTATCAGCACCTGGAATAGGGACTTAGACATAGTAGGCACCTGATTAATATTGAGCAAGGCAGGCGGTTAGGATGAAAAGAGGGCAAAGCAATGCTCCCTCAATCCTCCAGAGTAGGAACC
The DNA here is from genome assembly GCA_963575035.1 of Avahi laniger. Taxonomy (NCBI): domain Eukaryota; kingdom Metazoa; phylum Chordata; class Mammalia; order Primates; family Indriidae; genus Avahi; species Avahi laniger. Next base: position 11,039 of record CAUYSK010043637.1, on the reverse strand, counting down.
TGAGCCTGTGACCACCACAAAGGGTCAGTTGTCCGGGCAGTGGCAGCTGTAGAGACTGATGGATCAGATACTCCTGGGGGCTTAGAGGCAGGGGCAGGAGGAGGCCATAGGGAGCCAATCGAGGAGCTGGCCACGTCGGTAAATGTCCCTAGCACTTTGCTGCTCTCAGCACTTGGACAGTGGCTCTGGTGAGAGCCACAAAGCCATGTCATCCAGAGCCCTCCCAGGATCCCCATGGAGCTGTGAGCCACTCTTGGTCCCATAGCCACAGCGCCTCGTGGTGGTGATTCACTGCACACGCAGACACTGAGCATTCGCGTCGTGCCAGGCCCCCCGCGAGGTGCCGGGATGGGGACTGCAAAGAAGAATGAGAGACAGGCTTGGTCCCTGAGGAGCTCACGTCTTGTGGGGAAGACAGATACATAAATAAATGGTTGCAATACAATGGGATGAAGACTGCGATGCGGGGGTGTTTACAGAGGTTTGAACACAGAGAAGAGAGTGACTAAATTTGCCGGGAGGAGTCAGTGATGAGATTGTTGAGATTTTCATTGAGTCCAGATGAGTTTGGGGGCAGAATGGGAGTAGTGCAATTTCGTTTCTTCCACAGAGATATGTGAACACATCTATGCGAAGCAGGAACCTGCTTCTAGGGGGAATACTCACCTTGTACTCACTCAGCAAGCATTTATTGAGCACCTACCATACGCTAGGTACTTTGTTAGACTCAGATATAAAGATCATTAGGCACAGTTGCAGCCCTGGTCTACAGGAGAGACAGGCAGACAAAAAAATATGCATTATAAGCCAGTGGAATATGCCCCTCACAAGAGGGGCCTTTTCAAGGTACAGAGAGAAAGGAACAATTACCTATGTGCAATGGGGAGATTAGCAGCTCAGGGAAGACTTCCCAGGGGTGGTTATGACCAAGATGGGTTTTGAAGGATGACTAGGAGTTTTCAGATAAAAAGTGGCAGGGGTGGGGGTTATAAGGTCAGTGGGAATGATTATAAGGGCATTATGAACATGAACAGCTGGGTGATTCTGGAACTTAACAATAACACAAATGAGAGATGCATAAGGTGTCCCAACACTAAAGACAAACCTAAGTACAAAATTACTGTTGTGGAGAATAAACTCTACACAGGGTTTCTTTGCATGTGTGAAACATACTCAGTTCGGTCTTAGTTGTTGTGGGTTATACCCTTCGTGGATGTGCCATGTGGGCGTTTGAACATGGAGCCAGACTTCTTCTGCCTCCAGCAATGTCACTGGTCCCTCTCCCAGTCCCTGGGCTGAAAATGTTCCGGGGTCACTCCCTGGGCTTCCTATGAGTTGAAGACAGACATGAGGAAGTCACCCGGTGCAGTGGCTCCCAGGGTGTCAGAACCCTCTGAGGGCCCTCTGCTCATACTGCTCTTTGCCTGTCTGCTGAGGGTCCTCACTCAGCGTGCCCAGCCTGCACCCCAGGGGCTGGGTGTTTTAAGCTCCCCAGAGTGGCTGTAATGAAACCGCTGATCAAGTGTGCCCCTATGTGGCCGTCCCTCCTTTCACAAGGAAAGGAGAGTAGGCCATGGCTATGTTTCAAGGGGAGATGAGGCCTGTGAATTGGCCGTGAGGGGCCCCCGATGATGCTGCAGCCTGCAAGGATTCCTGAGGGAGCAGAGGCCAGAAGATGTGTCCCCGAGCACACCGGGGTGGGGGTGCTGTCTGTCAGGTTGTTTAGTCACTGATGATGATGCTATTCTTAGCACTCAGGCAATTTGGGCTTCTCTAATCAGGGAGCAGGGAACAGGCCGACTGAGGGTGCCAGGAGATCTGAAATTCTATGCAAGGCTTGTTAGGACTGGACCAGGAAAGATGACATTTTTGGGCGGGGGGTGGTTGGAGGAGAATCGGATGTTCTCCAGCTCTGCGGAAAATAGAACAAGAGTTAAAGGTGCTAAGATGCAGCAGGAGGAGCTCAGTGAGATGTCTAAGGAGTTATAGGCTGTCTGCTGGGTTACCCAGGCAAGAATGTGGACTCTGCTCTGCCTTCAGAAAGCCTGGAGCTGAAGCAGGCAGGGAGGCCTGTTGGAAGATGTGCAGGGCCCATGGGAGGAGGCTGGGGCTCAGATCAGAAATCCCATAACAAGGAGGCTGGAGCACCATACAGGAAATCGAGTCCTAAATCGGGGGACAGAATGCTCAAAGAAGGAGCCTAGTCACAGAGGAAATTAGTCCAAGCAGGGAACCAGGCCACAAAGTTTTGGGGAGAACCAGTAAGCAGAAAGACTCTAGGCTAAGCAGGGCCTGGCCAGGCTAAATAACATCTTTGTACGAATTAGAAGAAGTGCTTCCCTTCAGCCACGCAGATTTCAGCCCCTACTGACCCGCACAGTTGTACACAACAGCCTTGAGGCTGAGCTTCTAAATGGACTCCTCTGCTTCCCGTCTAGAAACAGAGTTGTTCCCAGAGCTTGGTCTGGAACTGCTCCTACAAAGGGCACCACCCACAAGGGAAGAGGGACTCGGGGGCACGGGACCGGGCTGAAGCCACAGGTGTTCCTTGCCAAGAGGTAGGTTTCCCTGAGTCTTGGGGAGCAGGAGACTCACGCGGGGTGAGCGGAGGAAGCTGGGCTGGGTGGGGGCCCAGAGCCAGATGCCCTCAGTTGAGCCCCTCCTCCCTGCCTGCTGGGAACTGGGTGCTGTTTCCGGGTGCTGCAGCAGAACAGCGGCCTTCCAGGTCACAGCCTCTGTCCGCTGCTAACTAGGGGAAGGGGAAATGACAGAGCCATTGAGCTTTTGCTGATATCGTAGCGAGCGCCCGCTTCAGGAGGTTTGCCATGTCTAGACGGTGTTCGGGCCCAATCAATACGGTGCCAGTCTCCAAGGGCCGCCTGCTCCTGGCCAGGAATAGACAAGCAGGAGCACAAGAGTGCTGCCCATCCTCCCACAGCGCACAGAGCGGCTGGGGGTGAGGAGGGGAAGTGCCGAGGAAGGAAGGAAGGGGGAGGGCAGGAAAGAGCCAAAGGATGAAGACCAGACCGGAGCCTGGAAAACAGAGGAGAGGGGAGAGCTTGGAGGGGAGTCTCTGGCAGCCTCTCTGGGTAAGGCAGGCTGCGCTCCCTGCAGACGGCACGTCTCACGTCCCCGACATCACTCGGCACTGACGTGTGCCCACCTGGTTTCATCCTCACACTAATCTTACAGTGTCAGGACTCTTCCTGCCCATGACAGACACGGAAGCACAGAAAGGTGAGATCATTTGTCCAAGGTCTCAGAGCTAAGGAGAGGCAGAGCCAGGACTTCTGCCGGGCAGGCCAGCCCCAGCAGCCACGTGCCACACCGACTGTGACCAAGCCAGGGTGGCAGTGTGAGTGCAGCCCTCCCGGGCTTGTGCGATGCCCAGGGAATGGGATCCTGGGTTTCTTAGGCCTTTGGGTTCGGTTCGAGTATGTGTGAGCCTGTTTTTCACAGCTCTGCAGACAGATACCTGAGTCACCTCGGGGCCGCGATTAGCTCCCAGGGAGAGGAGGACAGGAAGGGAGCTGGGCATCGGGGAAGCAGCCGCTAGCCCATGCAACCCTGCCTGTGTGAAGTTCCCACTGGACTTTCTGGAATGTAAGAAATGGTCTGCAGACCCCACCCACAGCCACGCCCCTCTGAGGACACCTGGGGGCCCTGGGTCCGAGCCCCAGCACGCTCCAGCGCAGACCGCACGGACATGAGCTCTGGTCCCAGACGCTGAGTCTCAGCCAGCACTTGCTGCTGAAGACCACAGGACGCGGCCTCCCTTTCCGCTGGCTGCGTCCCCGTCACATCGGGGAGAGTCCTCTGCCAGGACATGCGGTCACTGTGGAACGGGCTGCAAGGAGCTGCTTGCCAAGGTCTGTGCCCGGGTCTGTCATCTGTACCTTCAGTTCTCAGGACACACAGGTGCTCGTGAAACAGGTGGCACCTGACGATGCGAGAGGTGGCAGAGGCGCTGTTCAGCCTGTCTTTGCCTCACAGGCAGCCTGAGAAAAGAGTCCCCAGGGAAGGAGGGCCAGGCCAGGGCGCCGTCATCCAGGACAAGGGGGAGCTGAGGTGGCGGCAGCTCAGTCAGTCTGGGGCAAATGACATGAGCTTCTGCTGCCCCGCTTTGCCTCCAACTTTCCCCTCCTGGGGACCCTGCCCACAGCCCCAGGACTCCCTGCTCTGCCAGAGGGAAGCTGGAGGCCTCTGTTCCGCCATCCTCCCTCCTCAGCTGCTGCGAACAATTAAGCCCAGGACAGCCATCACCTAGTGCAGAAGGGCCTGTATTGATTAAGGATAATTACATTTACTCTTTAGCAGTGTGAGGCCTGGTAGGAATATTTTTTGTTAATTTAGTGCTACTTAACCTCAGGAATGGGGACTGATATGCCAACCCCACCTGGATCACCCCCTACACACACACACACACACACACACACTCAGGCACACACGTCTTCATTATTGCTGAATTACTGTAAATGCTCATCTAAAGCCCATGGCATTCTGGGCTGCCCTTCCTGCAGCATTTATTTCAGAAAAGAACATGGGTTGAAGGTGGTTTATTTTCCTTCGGCTATTTTTGTCTTGGACGAGAGGCATAAAGGAACCCAAATTGCCCAAAGCACGCAGGCACGTGCACACGCACACACGTGCACACGCACGCATACTCTCTCATTCTCTCACACTCTTTTCCTCTCTTCTCCCCGATAAATATATTTTTAACCTAAATTCTAGGAGGAAAAGTGATACAGAGGTGTCTCTTCTCTGTCTGTGAGATAAAAACCCAGATCTAGTGAGAAGCTGGCCCCGATGCCCTCCGTACGTGCTGGAGCGCACCCTGCCCACCTCTCAGCCCCTCTGGCCTGCGGGCCCCGCCTCCCTCACAGCACTTCTCACTCTTGGTGCTTTACTTTGATCAAGCACCAGCACAGCTTCCCCTGTGGCCGGGTTCTAAGTGCCACCCTCCGTCCTACAAACATTTACCAAGACCAGGCGGGCACCAGGCTTGGGCTGAGGATACAGAGGCAAAAGGTGCCCTTCAGTGGCTCTCAGTCTAGTGAGGGAGCCCAAGTAGGAAGACACATGCATCACCGTGCTGTCGGTCCGGAAGGCCTGGGTTCACACCTGGGTGCCAGTACTCACCAGTGCCACTTTATGACCTAGGGCAAGTGGCTTCTCGAAGACTCAGGTTCCCCAGTTGGAAAGTTGAGACAATAATGACCCGTACTTTGCAGAACTGCTGTGACGGTACATGACGTGGTGCCTGTGAGGTGCTCAGCAATGCCTGGCATAGGGCAAGCGCCCAATAAACAGTCTCGTGAATGTTCGGTGAATGTTGACTGTATACCAGGCAGATTTCACACACACCGTCTCATGTCCTCGTGAGAACCTTATGAGGACACAGAGGCAGGAAGCGGTATGTGGTGAGCTGAGAGTCATCCCAGCAGCCTGGCTCCATGCCCACATGCTTAACCACTGTGCTTTCTGTGCCCACCCCATCCCCAGGTGAGACCGCTGCCGTTCTTTGATCCGCAGCAGCAGCGGAGAGCATCGTGGTGCACGGAGGAAAGGCACCTTACATAACCTGGGGGGAGTGACATCAGGAACAAGCTCCCGAAAGAGGATAAGTGGGTGTTTCTGGCAGAGGGAACCGTGTGTTCAGAGATGCAAAGGTGAAAGAACACAGTGTGTTTGGAGAACAACAAATATTTCAATGTAAGTGGATGGTAGCTAGGGTGACCATACATTCTAGTTTGCCTGGGACTGTCCTGGTTTACACCTATTGACCCAGCTTAATTGTAAATAGTCCCTTGTTCACTCTCAGACAATCCCAGTTAGGTTGATAAATTACATGGTCACCGTAATTCTAGCGTGCTGGTAGGTACAGGGAAAGGCAAGGAGTGGGGCCAGAGAAGTAAAAACGGGGGTTTGCTAACCCGCCTAAGGACTCACTCCACTGGGGAGTGAATTCTAGGGAGACAAGGCTGAAGCCAACAGACCGTTAGTCTGCAGTGGTCCAGTGACAGTGATGTTGAAGGTTCTATTTCGGAAGTGGAATCGAAGGCTTTGTTGGCAAAAGGCAGTAGGGTTAGTGAGTAAGAGCATGGACTCTGGCGCCAGGCTTTCTTGGTTCAAATCCCAGGCCAACCATTGATTATGTGACCTTGGGCAAGTTATTTTATCTCTCTTTGTCTCCGGGTAAGGTATAATAATAGCACTCACCTCCCACGGCTATTGTGAGTATCCCGTAGAGTAAACACGTAAGGCAGTCGGAGCAGCCCATGGTGGGCAGCAACAAGTCAGGGAGGACTCCTCACTCTCCGGCTTAGGTAATGGGAATGGAGAATAGGGGACAGAGGGGTGGAAGACAGTAAGCCCTGTTTCGGACATGCTGGATTTGAGGCGCCCAAAGAGTGGAGATATCACATACGTAGCCGGACATGCCAAGTCAGGCATTCGAGGAAGGAAGGTCCGGGCTAAAGATTACAACTTTGACATCACCTGCGTGCAGCTGGGAGTGGATGGAGTAGGAGAGAAGAACCTCAGGGAGCACCAGGCTTTTAAGTTGTGGGTAGAGGAGCCCATGAGGAATCCTAGGCATCACGAGAAAGGCGGGAAAGAATTATTTCTCAGAAGCCAAGAGAGAACCGAATTGCAGCAAGAGGGGAGCTTTCAACAGTGTCAGATGCTGCAGAGGCCGGCAATGGCTTTGCTCTTCAAACACTGAAGAGCACCTGGTGGATACAGCAGCGGAGGCCATCGGTGACCTTGTGGGCACATTTCACTGTGGACGGTGGGGATTACAGTGTGCACGGGGAGCAAGGAAGCCGAGGGCACGCTGTGGACTGTAAGAAGCTTGGCTATGAAGGAAAGGGGATGCGGGCTCGGAGAGGTGTACTTGTCTGTAAGAGCAGGAGCCTTGAGCTCGGGAGAGAAGAGTGGAGATGGAGAGGCTGAAGGAGATGTCTGACAAAGGCTCAACTGATGGCACAAAGTCCTTGAGGAGGCAGGAGGCGACGAGATACTGGGTGCACCAGCAGGATCAGCTCTGACAGGAGGAAGGCTGCCTTCTACAGTGAGACGGAGGGAGAGAGATAAGAATGAGAAGGGACACAGATAGCTCTGTGGGCTGTGTGTGTGCCGGGTGCAGAGAGGTGGGGAGCCACCATTTTCTCTGGAACATCAGAGGCAAGATCTTCTGTCTGAAGTGAAGGGATGGGAGTCAGGAGGCTTGAGGAGAGGCGTGAACATTTGTAAAAGCTGGGTGGAGAATGAAAAACGTGTTTCCTGGGGCAGGCGGAGGATAGCTAGGAGCCTGGGCAGACGGCCGTTGTTAGGGGGTCCATGTGGATCCCGTAGCCCCCTTGGGTGATGACGGGGCTTGGAGTGAGGTGAGAGCAGATGCCATGGTTCTCAGTGACCAGAAAGTTGGTCAATGGCAGGGACCAGAAAGAGGATAGAAGTAGCACATATCTAGCATCAGAGAAGCAGGATGCTTTTTTTTAGTTTGATAACAAAGGAGTAATTCTGAAGTGGCGTTGGTTATCAGGTAGGAAAGATGAGCATCCTTTCATAGAAGTCTGCAGGTACACGGTGACCTTGAAGGGTCTGTGTCCAATTTTTCTTCACCTCATTTTCTTACCCCCCTAACATGCCCAGCATGTGTAACAGGTTGTTTTGAAATGGGGAATGGTTGAATGAGTGAGTGCCCCGAGCAATGGACCCCTTGCTCCCATCCTGAGGGGCACCTCCATCTGGAGCCTGCCTTCCCTGCCCTGACCCTCGCCTCGTCCTGCCCCTGAGAGTACTGGCTAAGCCTCTGCTATGTGCATGCCACCTCTCTTCTCAGGGTCCCGTGGGGAGTTGGAAGGTTGGAGATGTGTTTGCTGTCACTCCAAGTCCCAGAAAGCATAAAACCTGCCTGGGCCCCAGCTCCACTCCTGGACCCCATTTACGCCAACATAAAATGATTGCTTCATCGTCTCCAGCTCTTGAGTTTTTGGTATCTCTAGATAGCAGTGCAGTACGTAGCCAAAGGAGTAGCGGTAACACAGGGTAAGGGAAACACAGGTTAAATTCGAGGAGCCTATATTTTTGCAACCATAGTTCTAGTCTCTCGATCAGGCTTATTTTGTCCCTCTCACTACCTTCTTCCTTCTCAGCCTGGCACCAATGGCTAGATCCAAGAACCCTGAAAGGCAGGGCAGAAGGTGCTTCACTGGTTCCCAGGTAGGCAAAATGAAGCAAGAAATCCACCCAGGCAAGGAGGACCACAGCTCATCTGTTCCCGGAGGCCACCCAGACTCCCAGGGAGCAGAAACAGACGGCTTTATTTTTAGCGCCCCTTGTGGGCCCCTGAGTGCTGCCCCACTTTCTGAAAGCGAAGAGCGTGGGGCCCACGCCATCTGGCCATAGTGTAGGGACGGGGCAGCCATTGCCTTCTTTTGCCACTCATGATGAAAAGCCAGGGGAACACAGCCCTCCTCACGTCCACGATTTCCAGGCCAGGAAACACATGCGGTGGGGCCTCCACTGGGGCTGGAGTCTGTTGGAGGTCGGGCCTCTGCCAGGGCTCTGTGCTATGGGAACAACAAACACCAGGGGCTGTTCTCAGTCCACCGTCCCCTCCGCAGACCCCAGCTAGCATTTTCCTGAGCTCTGCTCGAGCTTCCCTAAAGGACTGGGAACAAATCTGTAACTCAGAGGGCAAAAGACAATGAAAGCAATGCAGAGGCTCCCTATTGAGCTCAATCCAGACCATGTAATAGTGAACATCATTTATTCGCTCGTTCAGCAAAGTGTGGAACTCATGCCTGTAAAGATGCTAAGGATGCCGAAAATGAACATAACATGATCTTTGCCCTCAAGATGCTGTTTATACTCTTATTCTCTGTCTCATAACTGATCGCAGGGACTGCCATGATCCAAAGACCCAAAGCAGAGGGGGCAGGGAGTGGGGCTGGGAAGCTGGGATTTTCTCCTTCCTGAACAGAATCCCTGGGTTTGTGGTTTCTCCCGCCTTTTCTCTTCCCTGGCAGTGACCCTTGTTTCATTCCACCTGCCACATGTTCTCAGCTCACGTAGACAACAGCATTGGGAAGGCACCTGCCAAACAGCATCATCCTGCAGATGGGCGTGGGCACCGCTCGCCTTGGCAGAGTCTGCTCTACGGAGCCGCTGGTGGTCCCTTTCCAGAGTGAAGACCCTTCTTGGAGTCATTTTCTGCCCTGCTCACTAGTCATCCAGGCCTAGGCCGAAATCTTCCCAGTCCTCCCAGACTCGGCTGGGTCTTTTGCAACCTGGACGCCTCTCAGGGGCATTAACTCCCTGGTCAGTGCCTCACTGGACCTCCCCAGGGACAGTGGCTCCCGGATTCCCACTCTTGGGGCCTGGCATCTTTGGAGGGGGTCCCTCCTGTCCCCCGTGGTTGCTCCTCAGAGAGACACTGAAATGCAGCAGCTGAACTAAAGGACACGCAGTCATCTGGGCAGCAAGGGCCTCTCAGGCTGGGTGGGGAGTCTGGGCAGCTGAGGCCCGTCTCGAGCCCAGCACTGACTCACCCTCACCATGAGCACTTCTGCCAGGCGTTCTGTGAGTCCCGCATCCCCTGCGAATGCCCTGCTTATCAGAGCACCTGGGCTCCTCTCTGGTTGGCATGTGGGACCCAGACCCGTGCCCATATGGCACCCCAGGTGCTTTGCTCCCAGGCTGCCTGCTCTCCCTCCAGGAATGTGGCCATGCTGCGAAGTCCCAACGCGCCCGGCCTAGAGGCAGCAGCTAAGGAGCAGGAATTGTTGGAAATGGCATATCTGGGCCAAGAGTCATCCCCGGGCCCCCAGGGTCTGTACTCCCAGGGCAACTTGGGCATAGCCTCCTGCCAGACCATACTTCTAAGTTCTTTCTCCTCTCCTAAAGGGCCTCAAACAGCAGACACTGAAATAAGACATTAAAGTGAAATAAGCCGCAGGGGTAAAATGCCCAGAAAAGGCCGGACATGCTGGAGGAAGACAGGCATGACAGAGCAGGGAAGGCCGGGGAACCGACATGGCTTGTGCCCTTATGGGGCAGCCTTGTTTTGCAGCAGGCATGTTAACCACTTAAAATTGCTCATTTAGTCTGCCACAAGAGAGGTAGTATTATCCTTGTATATATTATAAACAAAGACACCTCGGAGAATTTCTCTCGCCCGAAGTTGCATAGAGACTAGGTCGAGCATGCAACTAGCATGCTCTAGCATGGTTCTAGGGACAAAAGAACTTTTCCAAGAGAGGTGCCCTGGAAGCCTCGGAAAGTAGCATGTTTTTAAGAGTCAGGAGCAGTTAAGTTCTCTGATGTCTACCTACTGAGAAATAGAGAACAGAAAAGCAAGTTGACTTGTAATCTCATGGATCCTCCTGCCTGTTGGTTGGAACTCAGGCCTAGAACGTACCGCAAGGACAGTTCTGACGGCGCAGGGAGAGAGAAACACTATGTGCCCAGAAGGTGCACACATGTCTGACTCTGTGAGCCAGAGGGGGCCGTGCAGGTGAGAGGATTTGAAGAGGATCATGCCACAGACCGCCTGCCAGACGGGGCCCGGGAATGACTCCCCCGCAGCACAGGACAGCGAGGAATGGTGACGGGGCCTCTACTAATTAGGTGACTGCACATATCATTCTGCTAAAAGCAGGAGAGCTGATAAATTTTTTACTTGATCCACTGATAATTTTATCTCTTAAAAGGCAGAACAGACAAATAAGGGAACTGAGTCCAGACTTCATTAGGATCCACAGGAAAGAATGAATTGTTGATATTAAGAATGCTTGTGTTATCACTCAGCTGCACCTAAAATTAAAAAAGAAAAAAATAGAATGCTTGTCTCAGGACAAGAGCTTTAACTATTTTGTTCAGGGCCGGGCGCAGTGGCTCACGCCTGTAATCCTAGCTCTCTGGGAGGCCGAGGTGGGTGGATCATTCTGAGCTCAGGAGTTCGAGACCAGCCTGAGCAAGAGTGAGACCCCACCTCTACCAAAAAAAATAGAAAGAAATTAATTGGACAGCTA